>JACAXG010000001.1:8249511-8424511 GCA_018881555.1 Amblyornis subalaris
CCACAGCCTCTGGTCATGTCACATCCTTTTATATACATTGGTAAAACTGCCTCTGGTCCTTGGTAAAACTGCCTCTGGTCCTTCTCTTATCTAGGCTGAGTCGTAGAACTCAACAAGGTACTCTAGGTGTGGCTTTTTGAGTGCCGAGTTAGATGGGATGGTCAGTTAAACTCACATCACAATGGCATTCGCTGCCTCTTCTCTGACCCTGACCCTTAAGATCTGACACCAGACTGTAATCCACCCTATAGAAGAGGTCCATACACATGCAGATCCCCTTGAGGGCAATAAACACTCCCCTTTTCTTCTCTGCCGGTCTTTTGTTTCAAAAGAAGCAAAAGCTTGTCAGTGGTTCTGATACACATAAAAAAAAAAAGATAAGAGAAACATGCAGAGAAAGGCACAGTGTAATATTGAAGAGAAGCAAAAAAGGAGGGGAATGAATAGTTAAGGAGTTGGTAATTACCGAGTTTAATAAAAAACATTGACGATTTCAGGTCTTTGAGGACACAGATGGTGGGAATGTAGAAGAAGTAATGCAGCTGAAGACATAGAACATTTCAAAAAAATAGACAGGCCTTGCAAAAACCCACAGAGACAATAGGATAGCAACTGTTTCTTTGCCTGAAGATAAGGAACACTCAGAGGCTCATCTCAAACAGAAAAATGCGGACATTTGCACAGTGCCATAACTGATAAAAAAATCTATCCTTTCTTAAAAGAGTTACCATGTATTTAAAGCAAACAGTGGAGGAGTTTCTGAGTAGGAAGTATGTAAACGGCAATGTAAGAAAAATACTTCTGACGAGACGCAGTTATCAGGACCTTTTTGCTGTTGTGACCAAAAAATAGCTACAGTAACACTGAGAAATAGATGAACAATAAGAGGTACATCCAACACTACATACATACATACATAAATACAGCAGACAGCAACACATGGTCTGACTTAAGAGCTGCTGCCAGAACAACAAACTCAGCCACCACAACTTCAGGTCTGGGGAGGTGACATGGATAGAYAGGAAGTCACCCTGTGGCTCTCACAGCAATTCTGATATAATACAACTTCGGTGTTCATGTTCACTCTGTGTAAGCTCTCTTCTATGGGTCTCATCTTTTTGCAGTAGAGGATAATGTGATTCAGAATACGACTAATTTTATTTAGTTCTGATTATGAAGTTACCAATCTTTATAAGAAAAGCTCTTTGTCATTCCCAACTGATCATCGACATAACATAAACAGTTTGTCTTCAAATACAAAGTGAAAAGACAGATTTTGAAGACAGATGGTGAAAGTGATTCTGAGTATTACTTTAGTACTTTAAAAAATAACCAGATTAAACTTAGAAGTAAAACATCAAAGGATAAAAAAGAAAGTATCTACTACCATAGGAATAATTGCTTCAGACAAGAGGAGAAAAGAAGTATCTTTAAAAGAAAGAAACAAAGACCTTTTCCATCTTCACTAAAGTGGGAAATATGCCGAGTAAGATGGAAGAATTGCAAACATATGTTTTCAAAATGAAATGTGACTTGTTAATTTAGACCTTGTCTAAATCAAGAAGACAAGTGGGATAGCTACATTCATTCCAATACACTGTAGTGTCAAAAAAGACAATAGACTCCAATCTGTTTGAGCTCAGATGCAAGAAATTAGATGAAGAATTTAAGGCAAGTAATAAATCTGGCAAAATGAAAAGATAAAGCATGTTTTAAAATGAAACAAAGCCCAAACAAAATAGAAGAAAAACCAGAACATGCAGCAAACAGTACCTTCTAACTGCATTCAAATTCTAAAAGTAACAATTAAAACCTTTTTTTTCTAATACATACTTCACGTAATTAGTGAACCCAAACATGTCAGAACACATAGCAAACATCAAGTATTTATAAATGTACTAGAAAAGTCACATAAGCCTGGGGGGTAAAAAAGGCAAACCAGAAAAACATATATGGATTGTGATCAAGGCAAGCATGTATGGAACTTGTTTAAAATAAGATGACTGGAGACTCTGAGAAAGTAAAGCATTATTAAATTATCCAAGAACACACATATTTTTGGGAGAGTGCAGGAAAAGGGATATAAACAGCCAGAGTCTATTCACCTAGCTTTTAATAAAAATTATAGACATATACCTTTGAGGCCAAGAAGCAGAAGGCGAGGGGAAGTTATATGTGAACATCTAAAATTAGTCAGTCATTTTTGATGAGTGTCATAAATGAAAACCCTGGATAAAATCCCTTTTCTCAAGGCATTAGAAAACACTGCTCTCCTATGCAAAAAAATGGCTGCATGTTCTTAACACAAGAGAGAACAAGCCAAATGAAATTTGAGTTTAAAGAATTCAAAAAATAGTCATGTTCTGAAAYAATTAGGAAAAAAGCCTCAATTTGTTTCTCCCTTTTTTATTTAAGCAAAACAAATATATTGGAAAAAGGGGCAGGGGAGGCAAAAGGTGAGGCGAGAGGCGAGAGGGAGAGGGAGGGTGAAGAGGGCGAGAGATTGCTCCAGAAGCATGGATGGATCACTTCTGCTTGCTCTTCCTTTCACTGCACCTGCATCCAACACCCTGTTTCAAGTCCTTGGCTGTCTTCAGATTCAGAACTGTAAGGAATGTTCTGTTCTCCTTCTAATTCCAGTGCAGCCCTACAGTGGCAACACTGGAGGCACTGCAGACCACCTCATATCACTTAGTTATTAGCACTTTGCAAGGCAGACACAGTTGAAACACTACACACTGCAGTACTGCAATGCATCCTTAATAGCTACATCACTTGGAGCATGTCAGTCCCTCGTGCCCACATACGTTACCACTTATGTCCACATACTGGTTATACTCTCGTAATAACACAGCTCCTAGCTCAGTCTTTTAAAAAGGCACTTACGTAAGTACTTTCCCACTGGAAGGGAGGTGTTTTATCAGTTCTCTTCTCTTTTTAAAGTACTAATAATTCTGTCACATGTAAATGGAATTTGTATTGCATACAAAGTCCTCTGTTTTTTAAGCACTAACAGCTGTGCACCGTACTTTATAAAACTTGCTTGAAGGGAATGAGAGGGGAACAAAACCTTCACTAGTTTGCATCAGAAGAACAACTTTGAGTGAAGGGCCCCTCACACATCAGGACTCATAGAAAAGGATGCTGCAGAGACAGCAGAGCTGTGGCTCTTGTATTTTTAGCTTTCAGGGGGCACAGCACCATTGCTGTGTCCTGCTAGATGTTCCAACTGAGTTGAGCCTTACCACAGACAAAAGCAAATACAATAGTTCTGCTAACACCTCTGCAAAACTTGTTCTTAAAGGTGAGACATGTTTTTAGTGTGACAAGAGCTTGTAACTAGGGCTTTAGAAATCAAACAAGAACTTCCACAACATGAATATGGCAAGGTGGAAAACACTGATTCACACTTCTGAAATACAGTGACCAAGCCTGCAGAAATGACACTTAATCAGAAATGTAAAGCTTCCTATTCACATATGTAGACGTACTGATACCGAGGAGGACCTCTAGGGATTACCGCGAACAAGCAAACAAGAATTCCATTACCACATCAATCAGAGCAGCCAGACTGCAATGCAATTGCAGTAAGCCTTTCTGGACTGCCTAGGGAAGCTGAAAGAGTATCCTTGTAGCTAAAGACAACTGGGATTTTGAAGTAAAATCCTTCAGCTTTCAACTCTACATGTAAAGTGAAACTGATGTTTGTTGTTAATACATGACTATGAAATATGCACATACACCATCCATATAGGTGTGTTAGGTAAAAAGGGTATTAACTTGCTGCACAAGGACGGAGGGGCCAGCTGGAGGTAGTAACCTGTCTGAAAACCCTTGGCTAGCTCAGCTCAGGAATCAGAACCAAGAATTTTCTTGAAAAGGCAGCTTAAATGTTTGGAATTTCTTCATACAGCTAGTCTGTAAGATACCTGCATTAAAACTACCCTAATAAAGCTTTACAAATAAAGCACATTACAACAACACCATGCTGTCCACACAAACCAGTAAAACCAAAGAAAAAATGTCAGCTAAAGGGAGAAATGTGACATAAAATGACCTTCAATTACTGCACACACAGGGGTGCCAATTTAACAGCTTTTTAAATATGCTTAGGTGCAGATGACATATGTTACATTTAACCTTCGATTGAAAATGTTCTCCTCTGAACTAAATGCTTTTGTCACAACCTTAAAACTATTTCAGTGTAAAACTCAAAACATTTACAGCAACATAATAATAAATATTTGAAAGCTACTGATGATAGAGAAGGGAAAAGGACACAGCTAAAAGGTTGTAGTATTAGCAAAAAAGGTGGCTAAGTAAGGTAAGGTAACCATTTAACTACCACTACACAATAATTTCACAGAGAGAAACATAAAATAAACCTGTGAGCATATAATACACACAGCACTAATTTCTGCAGATGGTCCTTTTATAAAGGAAATTCTGGAAAAGACCAATGACAAATATAATCCTCAAGTACTGATGAAGTTAATAAAACAAACAGGAAGATGGTTACATTGCTACAAGAAAAACTGTGAAAATCAAGCTTCGCTTACTCTCTTCTAATATAAAACTAATATACAGCGAGATACATACTAAATGCTAAATGTTCAGAATATCAGACAACAGACTTCTCTTCTTGTCTTTTACAAGTCTTCATGGTTTGACACTGGTCAAATGCCAGGTATCCACAAAAAGCTCACTCACTCACTCACTCACACACTCACTCTCCTCTGCTCTGTGACTGGACAGAGAGAAAATTTAACAAAGGGTTAATGAGTTGAGATAAGGAGCGGGAGAAAACACTTCAAGGGCAAAACAGGCTCAACTTAATGATATAAGGTGAATTTATTACTAACAAGATCAGAGTAGGAGAATGAGAAGTAAAAATAAGCTCTTAAAGACACCCTTTCCTCCCCCAACCCCTCCCTCCTTCCCACTGACAGCGCAGGGAGACGGGGTGGGGGTTTTGGTCAGTTCATCACCCAAGATCTTCTTTCCACTGCTCAGGGAGAGGAGTCTTTTCCCTGCTGCACTGTGGGGTCYCTCCCACGGGACACAGTTCTCCGTGAACTCATCCAGCGTGGSTCCACTCTCACGAGCAGCAGCACCCCCAAAACTGCTGCAGCATGAGTCCATCCCACGGGCAGACAGTCCTCCCAAAACTGCTGCGGCGTGGGTCACTCTGCCACGGGGTGCAGTCCTCCAAGGACAGCTGCCCCAGCCTGGGAGCAAGGCCTCTCTCTCCACTGGGACTCCTGCTGGACCACAGTGTCCTGGTATCCACCCGCTCCGGCGTGGGCGCCTCCCTCACAGGCTGCGAGTGGATCTCTGCATCCCCCGTGGACCCCCATGGGCTCACCATGGTCCTCACCACAGGCTGCAGGGACGTCTTGGCTCCGGTGCCTGGCACACCTCCTCCCCCTCCTTCTGCACTGACCTTGGTGCCTTCATTGTTTCTCTCACATATTCTCACTCCTACTCTTCTCTAGTTGGAAAATTACAGCTGCGCCACTAACTTTGTTATGATTTCTTCTTAAATCTGTTATCACAGAGGCGTTACCACCATTTCTAACTGGCGCAGCCTTGGCCAGTGGCACGTCCATCATCAGAGACATCAGGGATTGGCTCTGCTGGACATGGTGGAAGCTTCTAGCAGCTTCTCACAGAAGCCACCTCTGTGGCCCCCCTGCTACCAAAAACCAGGCCCTGCAAAACCAACACACAAGTATAGGAATATTTTGTACTATTCATTACCCGCTCTCCACCACAGAATTCAAATTGGTGTGCTTGGGAGTATGACTAATTYGCGCACATCAAAAGCAATGGTTACCTTTCGCTATCATTGCTCAAATTGCAGGAACTGATTCATACTGCATGAAAAAAAGAGGTTTGGAAGTGGAATTCTGCAGATAATCTCCTCAAAATTACTTATTATTTTAAACAGAACAGAGCAAATCACTAACTGACATCACCCTGTGCCTTTTTTCAATGCAAGGTGAGAAGGAATCTTTGCAAGGTGACAGAATCAAACTGGAAGTGCCAGCACCAACCTAAATTGAACAGGCCAAGACAGAAACACAGAACCTGCCCTGACCATAAAATAAAAGGAAGCTGTGATATTACTGCATAGCAATACTAGCACTGACCCAAGAGACAGTAATTATTTCGGGATTCACTGATTCAGGAATGAAAAGAGATTAAGGGGGGTTTTGACTCATTTTAGAATCCTTTGATTTGTACATCATGTTTTTCTTTATAGTAGACTGACCTGCTACAAACCGGAAGTATTCACAGGACCTTCTGCAATACTACATGACTTATGTAACTCCTTAAGAATACTGAARTTTTTAATTTCAGTAACTAACTTGACTATCTATAAACTGTAGATAAAAGATAATTGCTAAATTTCTTTCATTAAACAAGTAAAGCTGTAACAAGATATAACTATTACTGGGATTTTCTCTACTGTTTTAAATGCTCTTCCTGAATAGATTTGGTCAGATAAAATGGCACTGCTACCTAACACACATCTGAGGAGGCTTTGAAGTGGTTTTGTAGGGAGACATTCACATCCTACATGAAAGGGCAGGGCAGGTGCAAATCACAAGAGGCTCAGAAGATCCCAATACTACCAGAAGAGAAAATGCAGGATGGAGTTCTCAAACATCAAAAAGGTGTTAAGCATTTGTAGAGTCCAGAAAGACACATTTTTTTCAGAGCATTCAGGAAAGAACATTTTGTTTAGCTCTCTAAGGATTAGTAAAATCACTTCAGCTTTGTGCTGCTCTTCAGATGAGGCTGCACTTCTCTTTTTGGAAGCTAACTAGATAGGTATGTTTCCCTTCCTTTTGCCCATACGCCAGTATTAAGAGCAGGAATTTGACTTCCCAGAAGCACCAACAAGGAAAGCTGGTGTAGACATGATATTGCCAACCACCATTCCTTTTCAGCAACCTGTTGTACAGACCTGTTACTCACCCTTGCACAAGATATATTGTTAATTAATATTTAAAGACTCACTGATGCCATACAGCAATCTAGATACAGAGAGAAACATCCTGSTTTGAACATGAGTATTTGGTGAGAACTGGTCAAGAAGACTTTTGTTACATGTAATTATCAGCTTGATGTATCAATGTCAGAAGTAGGTATCTGAAGAAAAATCCATTGTTCTTTAGCAGTAGAATGTTCTATTTAGAGCTGTGAAGAAAAACACTTTGCTGGAATTTGTGACAACTGAAATCTCTTGTGCAAAGACTTTGCTTTCCATATAGTTTCTCTACCTGCATGTTTTCTTTATTTCATATAGGTCAGTCATATAGGTCTCCTGGGGGATCACCTGACAGGCTTCTGTATCAGCTGAGCTTCTAGGATTTTGAGTCTTTGAATCCATACAGATTAACAAAGAGCTGAAAGTCTGGATGTTCAAATTTCAGTCCTGAGATTCCTGGTATCCAGTGATGCAAGATTTTGGAGTACTCTACTAAACAGACAAGTCTGGGACATGGCTGCTTCTCAGGCACTGATCTCTTCTCTGTGGTGACCAGTGACAGGACCTGAGGGAATGGCCTGAAGTTGTGTCAGGGGAGGTTTAGGTTGGATATCAGAAAAAGGTTCTTCACCCAGAGGGTGGTTGGGCACTGGAACAGGYTCCCCAGGGAAGACGCCACAGCACCAAGCCTGACAGAGTTCAAGATGCATTTGGACAACACACATGGTATGATTCTTGGGGTGTCCTGTACAGGGCAAGAAGCTGGGCTAGATGATCCTGATGGGTCCCTTCAAACTCAGTATATTCTATGATTCTATGATTTGAACAATGTCTACATACTAATTCACTCTGAATCCAAATTAAAACAAATAAAATCCTTGATAAAATGCATCTACCATAACTGCCAACTTCCTCTAATTCCTTTTATAGGCATTTTGAATACAGAAAATTACACAAGGCCTCACTGCTACTGAAATAAAATTTACACTAATATACAAGCTGAAATCAATTTCAATTGTGAATAACTGATGATACAGTTTATCTTTTCCCAAGGGAAAAAATAGGCAATGATCCTACACTTCCACTTTGTCAAAAATCTAGCTGGAGTAGGAAACATGACAGCATGAACATCAGAAGAGTTGTTCTCAACTTCTTCCATTCTGGGACATCTTTCCTAAGGCTTTTTGTTCCATGGGCTCCAATGGCTCCCTGATACCAACCACAAAACTTGAAAACAGAAGAAAAATCAGAAAACACATCCCAAGAAGCTCCTAACTGGGCCCTGAAATTTTTCTGAACACATTAGAGTAACCAGGGTTGAGACAGAAGTCATTTATTTATAATAAACACTTGCACACAAAAAACCAGAAAACCTCAACTCCCTTAACTAATGGTTTCTAAAAATGCTTATTCAAACTGACACATGCATGACAAGTTTTGGCTGAGTACGATTTAAGGAGGAGGAGTTATACCACCCAGAAAAATGGTGTTTATGACAGAAATGACAAAGAATCATTCATCATAGGGTTTTTCTATGTGGAGCAGTAATAAAGCCTAAATGAGACTGCACTTCATTAGTAATTTATTTCACAGATCACTATATATACACACAAATAGCATAACTCTATTACATTTTTATAGTGTCATTTATTACAGTACTTCACATACTATATCTACATGGCAACACAGAAATGCAGCTTTCTCTGGGGAAGACAACAGCAGCCAACTGCAGAGCAGCACACAGGGAGGAAACACTTCTGAGCCAGAAGAGCAGAAATAAGAATTGTCAGACGAATCAAAAAAAAGGACAATATAAAACAATGAAATGGAACTCCTCGAGTGCAGCTAACTCAAAGAATAGTTTTGCACCATTTTTGCTTGCCTGATGCCCCATTTGATTTAGATAGTAGAAATAAAAGAGGAAAACTAAATGCCCTTGCCCTGTCCAGTCAGAGTGACCAACAGTAGACTCCCACCAGAGCTCCTTGGCTAGAATTCTCTCTCCTTATACTTGATCCTTGAGCACTACACTGGCATTTCCCAATTGCCACAGGAGGGAAAGGAACATCAGTCTAGTTGCTTTCATCAAGTCTCTATCTGAGATACCAATGCATAGCCAAGCATATACTCTCAGACATCAAGAAAAGAGATGCATTTCTTTCTCTACTAAGACTTCTGCAAAGTGAAGGTTCAGGAGTATTCCACTCTCCACCAGAAAGTAAACTTCACAAAATCAAAACCAATCACACTTGGATTGTGTGCCAAACATTTCCATTAAGCTTCCAGAGATGAATGGTGACTCCTGTCTTCCAAACACACGTGAAAACATGGTATGCTACACAAACCCACAGAATGCTGTGAGATGATGACAGACAGAAGGACACCTGTAAATGTCTCATCACAACTACTTTTTATGATTAGTTTGCTTGTGAAGTAACAGTGTCCAATTATGTAGTGTTGGGCCTCTGAAATAAYGTATTATATGCATTATGTCAATGCTTTTTGAAATGAAAAACATGCATTCCTTTTAACTAGTGAGGCATGTTTAAATTCAACAAATATTCTCTTGATTTTCTTGCCAAAAAACTCTGCTGTAAGAACACTGATAAGAAGGTAAGTGCCTTGTCAGTTCTAGATACTCCATTTTGAAACATAAAGTAAAAAACTTCTAAGTAAAGCCCCCGTACTTGAAATATAATTTATGAACATTGGGTCTTTGATGGTTGGAGAGAAAACATGATTTTACCTAGTAAATTTTTTTTTATCTCTTCTGATGAATTAACTAGAAAGAGAACAAAAAATCAAAACTACCAGGAAAATATATGCTGGGCATGAAGTTAAAATCTGTTTTACAGCAGAGAAAAAACTTTTCTTAAAATTTGTCAATACTGACTTTTGACTGCATTGTGGGAGCTTGAGAATAAAGACATTTACACTATTTCTCCTATGGTTCTTGTTTTGATGTTCCTTCTCAAGCATTCTGTTATTAAATGCAAAATTACAGCCCACAACATACAGTATCTAATTTGATAAGGGACTGAGTAAACGTACATCAATACAACTTTTCTTTCTGTCTCATACTGCACTTCTTTCCCCTGCATTAGTGGTAGACTAACTACTAACAGTTTAAGAAATGAAACCTGCTGTACTGAAATGAAATACTGATTTAAGATGCAGGTTTTAATTAGGCACTTAAGTGATCTCCATTCTGTAGTTATTACATAAAAAGAGGGATACTGACCATCTGCAAAAAATATAATTCCCCGTTTGGGTAAGCGAGCACTTACCCAAAGTACATGAGTACTCCCCATTGAAACTGGTAAGACCGTTTGAATCCCTACGTGTGGCAAATGAATAAATGAAAGAGTTTTGCACTCTCTTTTCTATTTTAACTACTAGACATGCTGGAAAGACTGTTTTCTTGCTCTAAGAAACCCTGCAATCGGACCAACAAATATAGGAAGGACAAAACATTGTAGGAAAGATTATCAAATTGAAATTTTATTTCCAACCTGTTACTCTTCAAATCCTTCTCCTCAACAGAACTGATTAATAATCCATATGAGCACACAGCCATAACCTCTGGAGAAGAAATTCCTTACAAAAGGTGTGAATGAATGGATTCAGTGCATTGGAGCTGAGAGACCGCACGTAGGCTTGTGTAAAAGGTGAGGAGCAGGAGAACAAACTAACAGAACTAATATTGACCTGGACTTTGCTGGCAGAGTGCCAAAGAAGATCACAGATGCAAACAGACTCAAAATAAATAAAGTCTTGAGGATGAGAAGTTTATCTTCAACACCATAGGTGGAAAAGCTAATTAAGTGATTTGGCAAGTTTGAAAGATCTGCTGCCCAGTTTCCAGTTAGACAAATCAGGGAGCTGCAGAGTTTTCAGGAAGCAAAGAAGCAGGAGCTGGTTTTAATAGATAAACTTTACAGTCATTCTACATCTAACAGTTTTACCTAAAAAAGTATGGAAATTTTCCCCTTCTTCTTTCCTGGAACAATTCCTAGTCAGTCAAATCAGCCTATGCAAACACAGTGTAAAAAGTCCCATTAAAGAAAGAAAGATTGTATGATGCTACTTACCTGCCTGTCTACTTCTGGAAGCAAAAGCAGGAGGTATTGTTGAAAATGCTGAGGTAAAGAAGCAAAGGTGTGTTTATTTATTAAAGCCCTCAGGTTAGTGTTCACTAGAATAGATCCCGGTGTTTCTATGTCAATATCCTCAGCTTTGGTCCATTTCAAATGTCCTGGAGTAAATAAACAGAAATAACTTTAAACATAAATAAAAGAAGAGAGTAAGAATAAGTCTTCTTTTCAAGTTTTTAGTTTTTATTGTATAATACAGTAAGCTCTAGAGAAATGGTATTCTGAGAAGGGTAGCACAGCCTTTTCTAGGTGTCTTAACAGCTTCTTCAATATTCCCTGTATTTGTCTCTTGACCTCTTACAGGATCCATGTTCCAGTCAACATCACAGCTGACCTAYTCTTACTTCCAGCTCGAGACCAACTCAATTCAACATCTGCAGAAAATAATCCTGTCATGTCATCAACAATAATTATATAACCACCTATTTTCAAGCAAAAGGCTGCTTGATAAGGCTGATATGAATCAATCATTATGGACAGCTTCTCCTTCACCATATTAGCAGTGCCCTATGGCCTACAGAACTTGTCCCATAGCAGCAGCTAAAACCTACCTGTGTGAATAGAGAGTGAACAAAGAGATTAGGATATTTAATGTTAGTGTCTGAAAACATGCATTTTCCAGAATTTTCATAAGAACTGATGATCTAAAATGATCAACACACAAAAGGCAGCTGCCGGAATGATGAGATTAGAAAACAGCGTCTGTGAGGAACAATACAAACCCAGGAGTAAGATAAACACTCAGCAGAGGGAAGGGAAATACATATATGGCTGATGCACAGGGCTATGCAGAAGACAGCAAAGGCAATAGGCCTAAACTCTTGCACAGTAAGAAATATATCTGTTAAGATACTGGGAAAAGAAAGCTTTCAACCAGCAAGGACAAGGAGACGCTGGATTAGATCCACAGGGAGGTATTACAGTCTCCATCAGTGGAAATCTTTAAGAATATGTTAGACAAATACCTGCCAAGAACGACAGATGTGTATCTGATTTTCACCTATGACTGATGAACAAATTAGATGACAACTGGAGGTCCTGTCTGGTCTGATTATGTTAGTATTTCTGGGATAATATTTAGAAGATACTTTTTAAAGTTTCTTAAAGAGCAATTACTGCTACCTGCTTCAAGGTATATATATGCTGCTACAATCCTTTCTTCCTCAGTCTTAACATATCAGAGTCCAGGTGGCTGGAAAAACTCAAAAGCTTCTAACCTCTCTCAGGAACCTTCTTCAGGTTTTGGTCTGCTGTACTTTCAAGTATTTCAAAGACGGTAGAAGAGGGGTCTGAACTATATAAAGCACAATCTGCATCAGAATTTCTAAAAAAAGCAATTGAAAGAATATTCCACTGCTATGAGCAATGATGGCATTTGGCATTTACATAGGACCTCTCAGCAACGATTACAACTGACACGTTAAGAAGAAGAAATATGTTTTACAAATGAGGAAATTTGGGCATACTGATTGTTAGGAATGTCTCAAATGCTGCAAGCTACTTAACAGCAACATTAATAAAAAGAATGGAATTTAGCTTTAGATTTCTTAGAAGATTTCTTCCCATGGTGCTCTCTCCCCTGAAAGTCTATAACATCACCCACAAAATATACAAATGAAAGAAAATGCAGATTTGTAAATTCTAAAAGCTCCACTTCAGTCACAGCCTCCCACAAACATTCTTGTAATTTTTTTTTTTTTCTTCCCAGCAGACAATAGTAATTGAATGATACAAGGACTACTTTGCACTCAGCACAGGATAACCTTTTCCAACACGTATTTCCAACATACTGTATTTCAGTACAGGAAAGACTCCACTACAAACAAATGAATGCCCTGTTATACAGGACAATTGCATAGAAGAAGTGCCCATTTTCATGAATGCATCACAATAAACTGTCTTCACCATCTGTTCCACCTACTAAATATAAATGTAAAAACAACACAGTCCCCGAGCCTAACACAAGTTGTGTGATGTATCGAATTTTAGTGCCTCTATGTACACTCTTCTCTTTAATCAATACAAAATACATATCCTCATCTTCAAAGTGACTCCAAATTAGAGTAACGTTTTTCCCAGCTAGCCCTTCATATCCTACGGGAAGGCATACACACAGAGATAATCCAAACTAAAATAAGATATATGTCTGCAAAATCAGTAACATCCTTCACTGGCAGATATTTTAACACCATGAAAAGCCCAAGACAAAATGTCAAACCTAAATTTTCTGATTTATTTGACCTGCTATCACTTACAGAATACTATGAAGGTTTTATAAACTCGTGGAAGAAATGCGTGTATTATTTCTAGGTCAGTAGCAACTGTGGATGCCTGCCACAGTCATACTTAAAAAACAAATAAATCAGAACACCAATAAATTCTCTCTCCTGCACCCTTCCTGTGGCTAATTTAGGACCTGTACAACAGGTCCCAAGTTTGTAATACAATTTGGTGAAGTATTTGAGAGCAGAATGGAAGTATGCCACTACTGCACCACTAATCATAACTCTGAGAGGAGTTTATAACAAAACACGTGCCAATGTTTTTTATGTTGCTTTCCACAGAGAAAGACATTTTGAATCCTTATATAGTTCAGGGGTATCACTGTCCAGATCGGAAACGGAACCTGTAAGATGAGAGAGAAATTCAGGCTTGCAGCCTTGGAAAGTACAAAATTAATCTCTAAAATAGAGAATTGACTATGAAGACATGCTAGCACTATGGTTCTACATCAAAGTGTAAAAATGAAAACAGGAAAAGGACAGAAATCACATGGTTGGTAGAATCTGTTAACAAAAAGGAAAAAAAAAGTCTTCATATTTAATTAGATCTCAGAAAGTGTACCAAACACAACATGTAGTGAATGTTGGGCAGATCAGCAGAGCTTTAGACAACCAAACAATATCTGCAGCTGAATTGTGCACTATATAGGACCCTGGACCTATTCTCAAAGATGCTCAACAGCTGTTCTTTTAGCATTCCAAGAAATACTACATCATGAGAGAAACATTTCAGCAGGTACAAGAACAGAAATCCATAAACCTTATACAAAGTTCCCTGCATTCCATGTGTGGTGTCCAAAAAGGCCAGTGGATTTTTTTTCCGAAATCCACAAAAAAACCCCTAATGAATTCTCTTTACATTTGATATAATCAGCCAAGAGTTGATGTAATATCTGGAGATGGGGAGGAATATATACTTGAAATGATGTATCTCAGTCTCAAATACAGAGAAAAATTACAGGAAATAATCTAAAATTGAACATTGCATAACAAAAGCTCTAATACTGAAGGAGTATTGTCAGTTTTGAATAATGCTGTTGGATCAACATAGAGAACTAGCTATCCATATGTGACTGATTGATAATCTGCAGAAAGATCATGTATGAAAACTGAGTACACTTTCATGGAAGGCAGTGATGCAATAAGGCTTGTAGGAAACAGTTTGCCAGGAACTGGCAATARCATATTTAACAACTCACCTATGGCATTTAGGAAGTAAAGTGCCTTGGAGCTGTTTTACAGGATCATTATATACAAAAACAAGACTAGGTTGGATGATTAATAAAGAAGAACAATCTTATCACCACAAAGACAGACATAAAATAAGTTTTAGGATTTAGCTACTACAAAAAGCTTGTTTGTTATCTTTTCCAACACAGCCACATTGCAAAATACTTCTCTAAATGATTCAGCAGTCTGCTGAATGCAAAAAGTACTTCGTAAAGATAAAGAAACAGTTATGCCATTATTTGACTTTACTTTAGCCGAGACAAGAGTCTTAGTGAACACTACATTTTGTGCTCCCTAGGGAACTTTTCCAATTAAATTTCATGCAGAGCAGGAAAATCTGCCTATCACATGGAGACTGAAAATTTACTCTTAGCATTTCTTCAGAGAAAATTCTTTGTTAATTACAGGACACAATCCATGAATCTTGCTAAAAAACCCACAGAAAATAAAACCAGAAACTGTATCTACCACCTCAAGAGATGTAGCTTCAAAATAATTACAGATTCAACTGTTGAAATCAATCAATCAAAGAAGAAGAATCAACCAAAAATTATATGCCAAATCCCTATATGATGTGGAATAACGCAAAGGAAGAAAAGAGGTTAACTTCTAATAGGGCAAGCGCTTAGCCAAATATGCTATCATCTTTGGGAATAAATGCACATTAGATGGCAAACAAATTCACCATGAAGAAAGAAAATCTGTTTCACCCCGCCCCCACCCCTCAAAAAATCATTATGCAACAATCAGAAGCTAATAGCTAAATCACCTCTCTGCCTGCAGTTGCTTAGGTCTGTCAAACTTTAAAAAGCCACTACAGAAAATCABTGGGGGGAATGGGGGGTGGGGGGGAATTGACCATGGATTTTCCAGTAGCCAGAAAGATGTCTTCTTGGGAGAGTGTCAGCTGTTGAGTTTGAAAGAGGACAGATAAACCAGAAAAATAAAACTTCTAAAGAGAACACAGAGTTTAGAAAAATATCAGTATTACACGTAAGATATTTATTTTACTCCTACTCACCTAAACCAGACTTTTTTAACCTCTTTAAGTGCTGGCTTGTTTGTTTTCCAGTTGGAGACTTTTGTCCATGTTTCATCTCTTTATCAGAACCATCTGCTTCACCATTTTTAGATTCAGATCCTTAGGAAAAAATAAAATCCCTCAAATATGATGCTTTTGCACTTTTACTAACAATCCCCTCAGCACCCCCTACACCATAAACAAAACAAAAATAGGATTGAAAGAAAATTGACATCTACTCGCTGAAAGGCAATATACCTTTCTGGTCACAATACAATTCCTCCTCATCAGAGCAATTGGAAGTAAAAGCTCAATAAATCAATTAAGTGCTGAAAACTGAAGTTTACTGAACACTGCAGTCAATAAAAATGTTCACTGATCTAATAAAAATAACATAGTTCTATAATGCCCAAGAGATATTTTTAAAATATTTTAACCTCAAGTTAAGGGGCAGTAAAGCAATTTAAGGCTGAAAAAAGATAATTTCTTTGTGAAGAAACATTTATAGAAAAGATAGGTTTGGAAATAATATTGTCAATTTGTGTTAAACATAGACACAGAAATCTCTTAAAATGAAGCAACTTAACCACCAGAGCTAAAGGTCAAGGTTATGCTGCAGTGATAAGTACGGTATAAGAAGAAGAAAAGCTAACAAAAGGATTTGAGTATTGCAATGCAGAACTGAGACACAAATTCACATTCACAGAGAAGCTTGCCTTTTTCCCCCCCCCTTCCCCTTTTTATGGCTTTGAGTACCAGCATGTGGTCCTCCATTAGAGCCCCAGAGCCAAACAAAATGTTACTTTGCATTCYTTTAAGGCTGCTGCTATTACCAATTGTCATTTTACTGTGTGCCTTCAGTTCTTTATTAACAAAAAATCTCCATCCTTGAGACATCAGATTTGATAAGGAAATAAAGATGTTAAACAAAGCCACCCAGTGGAAATATTATTTCAGCAATTCCAAATTCCGTATGCTACACAGCTGATTCAGAGGAAGCCTCTGTGAATAGAGCTGATCTTGCAAACGGTCCTTTAGCTATTTACCTGAAGGTGAATCCGACTGCTCATCGGACACCTTTAATGGTGTCAAAACAACACGAGGAACAGTCTTGTTTACCATCATTGAGACTCCATTTCTTCTTTTCTGCTGTTGTCTTAAAGCCTACAAAAACGATAACAAAACATAAAACTGTAGCAAAAAATAATGCTCACAAGTGAATTACACATGACATTCCTGTACCATTAAACTGAATCCCTTAAAATAAGCATAATTTACATAGCTACTGACTTGTCAGACTTCACACTCGTCCTCTTTATGTCATTTTCCTTTAAAATATAAAATCAGGCTTTTTTTCCTTTTTTTTATAAAGAGAAAGAAGATGCACCTTAGATCATTTTCCAATCCAGTTTTGACAACAAAGAAACACATAACTGTTTGCTCTACCTTAACAGCACAACGTGATAACCCATGGAATGTGAAACTAAGACTTCCAAAAAAAAAAAGTAAAACCAAAATGTTTCAAAACCAGAATAAAAATATATATGTCTGCACATCTCTCGCAGGTGCATCCTCTCCAGTATACTGCTCAGTCAATCAAGTTAACACAGAGTGTCATCAGTATGTACAGCATGTAAGGACTACAGTATTGATGCACTCACTCAGCCGTGAGTAGTGCTGCACAAAATCACTGAACATGGCAGGAATCATTTATTTTCGTGAAGAGAATCAGTCCTAATCTTGGAAACCTTGCAGCATTTGGCTTCTGTCTGTTTGACTTTGGGCATTAACCTTCAGAACACGAACATGATGGTGTTCTGGCAAATCTGGGGAAAAATGATACACGAATAAATCTCTACAAATGGGAGTGCTTTGTGTTTCATAAATGTATTGAATACAGGGTTGATAATGTAATATAAAATACTTGAAGATTAGAAATAGTAAATACCCATCAGACTGTTTTATTTGGAAAATGATATCTCATTCAAAAGGTCTTACAACAYACAAATATGAATACTCGCCAATTAATATATCTGCAAGCATTAAAATTCTGGAATTAATCAGAATGGGCTGGGCTTAACACGGATCTCTCCTAGCCTCCTGTCTCTTTTTCTCCAATCTTACTGTGCACTCTACTTTTACAATTGTGATTTGTGTTATGAACTTGGGGTGGATTTATTAAAGTAATACTGTATTGACAAGGAACATACTTTATATGAATTATCCCTATAGCTTCATGAGCATGAATGACTGATGCCTTATAATGTTTAAGTCTGTAACTTTAATGGATCTGTAATACCTTTGCAAATTGTTCACATAGCTAAACAGTAGGAAAAAAAACCTCTGAAAAGAAAGAAATCGATATCAGTCTATTCCTCTGAATAACACACTACACAATGTAAAATACACCAGGCCACATAGAAGCTGTTTCATGGATTAACCCATTTTATAGTAGTTCTTAAAAGACACATAAAGCACTGTGCAATAAAAAGCAAATTAGAACACTTGAAATCAAACAAATAGAGGAAATCTGGTCAGATCTGCGCCAAACCAAAGAAGCAAGCAGAAAGCCATAAATAACAGCCTATAGTTCAAACGTTTTTGAGACAGAAAATTCATATTGGTATCCAGCAAGCACAGCCAGACTTGCGGACAGAAAATTCTAAAATGTTAACATTTCCCCAAAATTCCAAAAATGACCCACCAAACCTAAGTGTCAAACTAGGTGATCCTTAACAGGAAMACCACTGAGACAGCAGGAAACAGTTCATTAAGACGGCAACGTCTGCACTAACAACACACCAATATAACCACAACCCAAACTTGGTAACATGGTGCCCCACAGCCTGATCTGCCTGATGAAGAGCAAAGAGAGAAAATATCCATCTTCAGTGTCATCCTCCCCAGACAAATGATTAGAGCCCAAACAATGCTCCATGTTCTCCTACAGCCTCCTCCCAACTTCCAAGACAATTTCCACCTCTACCAAGAGTCCATAGCTTTGCTGCCAGCATCCATAAGGAAAYACCATTTTAACTATTTATGCAGCCACTGTGACAAAGGCAGATTCTTTGTTAAGCCTTCCAGTTGATTTTCAATACTTTAGACTGAACTCTCATGAAGGAGAGAAAGGAACCAGCAGTGTATCCATCACCAGTGACAGGCACTCAGCGTTCATACACCTCAGGTGACACCCGTGCTGCTGGAACGAGGGCAGCGGTATCCAATCTTTGTCAGGTGCACCACTTACCTTCTTTTGTGTTACAGGAAGGCCCCTTGTGGACCTTAAACACACATTTATGCAACTGATCTGGCACTTCCAAGAAGCACAGGCCAACCCATGCCCATGCAGCACTAATGCAAGACACTCCCTGGACAGCCAGACCAGGGAATACAGCTGGGAGCAGACAAAGCTGCCAGAACTATTCACTCTGAGGCATAGCCCACTTCTTGAGCTACAGACTAAGCACTTCAATATGTGAGGACCAAGCACGAACCTTAAACACATTATTTCCCTCTGATGTACATTTGTTTTTCTGGATTTCTTTTTCCCTAACATCCATTGATTCACTGCCAGTCCCTTCCCCATCTCCTTCAGTTTCACAGCGCAAGGAACCAATCACCAAACAGGGCCCAAGTTAAGTCTGAAAATCAGGGATGACTCAAACTGACATTAAAGCTACACACACCTGAAAGACAGGTTGTAAAACAAAAAAAATAAAACCCCAAACCCCAAAAAACCTTCCCCCTGCAAAAAAACCCACCAAACCACGAAGTGGACATTAAAACCTAAGCAAAATTTTAACACAAAGTTAATGAATTACCAATGAATTATCCTGTGTACAGAGAATAAACAATCTTCCCCATGCCTCTCTATCTTTTTGTTTGACAACCGAAAGATATAAAGCAGGAGAGCAGGGTAAAAAGATATCAAGTAAATAATCTAACATATGATTTGCAGGGTAAAGAGATGGCTGAGATTCTGCACAGACATTCTTGTTGTGATATGCCCAGCTAATCAGAACAATCTTGTGTTAAATTCTCTGAATTTGAAGCTGCAGGGTCTGAAGTTTTGGATAGACAAGTCTTTGCAAGACAACACTAGGAGCAACCCAGCAGCAGGAGAAACTGCCGACTGACCCAGTTCCAAAGAAAGCCAAACACYAGAAGGAGTTAAGTATAAATGAAGGACACTCTCTGTAGTCTCTGCTGAGGACAAATATATAACTTCTCTACACTTAGCCTGAGGGGTATTCATTTTAGAATACAMGACTACTGTAGGATAAGACAAGAATCTTGTATCCCAAGATTAATTCTACTTAGCTGCGAAGTCAATGAGATTACTCCAAGTGAAACATGCAYCAAATGCCTTGCTATACTGAGCTTTTAGTGCACCAACCTAATTTAGTGCTTTCCTAGTCACCACGACCAAATAAATCAGATTTGTAACTAGCACTGAAGAAAATGAGAAATGTTGTATCTTATTCCAAAGAAAAATGGTTCCAGATTTCACTGTAGATATGGAAGCAGTAACTAACACATACTACACTGTCATCTTCTAGCAACACAGCCTTTTGCATCTCATCCATATTTAGAGATATATACCCTCCTAGCTGGACTTCCTACAGAACTGCAAGAAACAGATGATTTTACCAAATGGTAAGGTGTCATTTTCACTAGGGAAAGTTAGAGAAAAACACATGTAGCACATATGATAGCTTACATAAAGTGTATTTTTCTTTAGTAAGMCTCTATGTTTACATTTCAAATGCATTCAATCACTTCATGCTAAATGCTTGAGTTAAAAAAGCTGCAAGTTTTAAATACCTAGAACTGATCACTGTTCAAGTATTCCGTAAGACATTACTACCATCCTATTCGGACAGCAAATAAATTTAAAAAAAGAAAGAAAATGAAAGTTCATGTAATATACAAGTTAAAACATTAAAAGCTCTCTTAAAATTACCACCAAAATATAATACTTACATCCAGCCTTTCACAAGCAGATTTGCAAAGGACATCTGTGAATCTCTCGCACATAATGAGTATGGAGAATTCCCAATATTCCCATTCATAAAAATGAACCTGTGACCATCTGTTGAATAACACTGCCATGGTCATTATACAGTGCTTGGCATAATTATTTGGTTTAATGAAATTATTTTTATTGCCAAAATCTTTAAGTAAACTAGCAATCCATTTTCACCCAAAGAACTCAAAATAAAACAAAAATATGAGAATTAAGAAAACATAAACTCTGAAAATAGATGRCAAAAGAAAAACACCACGAAATTAACATAGAACTTCTAATCCCAAGCATTTTTCTTTTAATAAAGAAAGAGGTGACAAGGGCAAGCTTCCTTATTTTTTTGGGGTAGTTTCTATCCTACTGGAGTATAGCAGTATGTTGGAGGTTTCATGAATGCCATTATACGCTCTTAAGAATAATAATTTCATGTTTAGTTGATTTTAACAGAGGAAAGACTTCTTCACCCATGTGACAAAATGGTTGACTCTCTTCAGCAAAAACTCATAAAGTCATCTTTCAAGCAGGAATGAAAGCAAACAATATAAACTAAAAGGTAATTGGAGAGGGGGGAAAATACCTCCCCAAAAGAGCACCAGAAGCAAAATGCCAAGCTCTGTGCTCTGATTTTACTGCTGCTCAGGATTGTTCTTTATTATTTTTCTTTCCCACATCTTTTCAACCCAGAATGAAAAAATGCAGCACACAGACAAACCAGTAATGCAGAAAACCATTTTCATTTGAGCTTAAATGCATGACATGCTGAGAATGTTAAAAATTAAGTTATTAACAACAAAGACATGTAACACTTGGTTGCATTAAGCAACATCATCCCAGATTTCTATTTGTTCCATAAATGTCAAGACTACATTCTGAAACTTATATCATGAAACATAACCTTTGAAATTTCACACATTATGGGTCAGAAATGTAAAGCTACGGAATTCTTCCATTCTGCCATGTGAAAACACAAGCTAAGATACACTGAGCAAAGTCTATTGCACAAAATAAATAACAACTCTACATCACGGTTATGGATCCCAAATTGACAAAGATGAAACAGATTTATAGTTTATCACTGATTCACTTAACACCACCATAAAATTCAGTCTTTGTCCTCTCTCTCACCCTCATTTTGTTAGTAAAATTAAGAGCCTTTAATTCCCATGTCTCTGTTAAATTTAAATTTCTCAGTGGCAACCTGTTTCACAGATAGACTGAGCAGTTAAACTAAAACAGTGACCACCACAAATCATGCAGAGTAAACCCGTTATTATTTTCAGGATGCCACTAATTCTTATACTAAACATAAACAAAGTACTCTGTTATAARCCTGTGAATGTAAGATTAAAACACAATAAAAATGTCCTATGGAAACAACTACAAGGTACAAAGTGCCATTTCCAAAGCAAATTAATTTACTTCCAACCAGACCTGTACACTAAACATATCGGTACGGTGCCAAGTGCACACAATTCATCATCTGGAGATGAAGAGCAGTGTCAGAATCAGCAGGATGGAAGTCTGAAGACCTGGAGTTTATTTTCAAGTGAATGCTAATAACTTCTCAAATAAGCATCTATTCTTGTCCCATGCCATCCTCCTATCTTGTGATATTTACTTCTGTATTTGGAAAAAAAAGAATTTCTTGCTGCATATTTGTTCTTTAGGTCTCAGTGGGGCTCAGGGTCTTTCTGTGGGACTACAGTACACATTAACACTGAACATTTACCTGTGTACCAACCAACACTGAAGTGCTTGGACCTTTGTGGGGCAGAGACACAGAGATGTGTGTGTTTATATGTGTGTACACCTGCAAACCAGCAGTACTTTCTACAGGATTACAATAATGCAGCCACAGCTACATTTCTGCAGATTACGACGGACTGCAAAATAAATGTTTTCGGTGTTTTCCCAACCACAGAAACAAGAGAAGGACAAAAACCACATGTGATGTGTTCAGGGTCTGTTTTGACTTGCATGGGAATGATGATGGCATATGCATCAACTCAGTGAAAACTTTTTTCCAAAGAGAAGCATTGGGGTTATTTTTAATGGTTTGTATAGCATTAAACTAATAACATCTTTCAGCTGAAAAGCATTTTATGGGGAAATCTGTTCTTTGGCACAACAAAGCACATATAGGTAACGAAACAGTTTGTAGAAAGCAGTTTAAAAACAAATTAAAATAAAGATAGCAATGTCAATACAAAATCTTAAAACAGTAATCAACATTTGCCATTAGGTCAAATTTGCAAACATACTCTGCACAGGGTCAAAAGCATACAGCCRGGGCTTCAGGGCTAGACTACCATTCCCCAGATAAAAACATCTTCTCACATTACCTCTCAGAGAATTTACATTGCACCAATGCAAGTAGTGTCTTTCTGCCAGACATCCTGTTTCAGCCTGGGTTCTCCTGCTTGCCCACACATCCTCAGCACACAGCCTTCTGGGGACCCACCCAACAGCTCCTGGAACAGCATTTGTAGATAACTGCTTGTCAACATTTTGTAGGAGGCTTCCTAGAGCTTGGAAGAGTTGTGAGCTGTTCCAACTCCTGTCTTTCCCTGAAAAGGCCAACAATTTCTAGGATGCACTTCAAAATCATGGCATGATTCATTGTCACCTGGGTATAATTTCATGTTACAAACTATTCAAATCAAAAGCTGTTCTTTTCACATGGCCCAGAATGAGATACTCATTTAGACATTTACTGCCACTATAAGGAAAAATCATGTAACACCATTGGAAAAGCTTAACTGGGATTCTCATCTCAATTATATTTGTCATTAATACAATAGCAATGACCAATCTATCTTAAACAGTTCCCCAGGCTACTTAAAGGAAAACATTATCAGACAAATGCAATGCTTCAAACTAGGCTGCTATCTCAGCTCGACTATCTGAGACTTAAAAAAGCAAYTGCATCTACAGAAAAGAAGAAAGAGAATGCTTTCAACCTATATTTGGGAAGAAGATTCCACTACATAGGAGTGGTAGGATTAAACACAGGTAATGCTCGTGCCAGGACATAGTTTAAGTGAGCAACACTGTCCTACACTGAGGTACAGGGGCAACTATGCTGCAACACAGTACTGCTCTAAAGCTGGTTTAAAATTCTTTAGTTATTTCTCAGACTAAGAAATTCTGTAAAATACATTTATTAAAACAGAAAAGGTGCAGGAGGGCCATAAACATACTATGGAAACAACCCCAGAGGAGAAACGAGCAGAATGCCCCAGCAACTGGGAGCCAGTTATTAAAAAGCAGTACAAAAAGAAAGCAGGGATTGTGTGGATTCCTGTCCCTTTCTTTCCATCACAGGTAAGGGCTCAGGACCAGGGGGTTGACCCAGAAGAGAGTCTCATAAACACTGTCTCATGTCTTACCAAAGCACTGTGTGGAGCAGCTGGTACATGCTGCCCATGCATAGGGACCTTTAGAGGGACATACCGTGCAGCCAGCCTTCGGGCAATGCATGTACTCCCTGAACAGCTTCTGCTGGAACTCTTGCTCTCCCAGCTTCTTTTCCCCATTATGCAGTCTCCCTGCCATAGTTTCTCTGTCCTCTTCCCTAGACTTGTCTTGGCAATCAGAAAATCAGTTTAGTTTATCATCTTCGAACTTCCATTTTCCTGAATGCATTTTGTAAATTCCAGTGTCCCTTCCCATGTCTCTCTAGAAGTCAAAAAGCAACATGTTTTCCTTCTTTTCCATTTGTTGTCAGGAAACTTTGTCAAGAATCATCACTTATGTTGCCAGACATCTGATCAAATGCTTCAGCTAGCGAGCCAGAATTCTCCAACTGTGGCATTGGTAAATTTGTTGCATCTGAAATGAAACATAGGAAGATAGTTAACAGAGACACGGAGGAACTGCAGCAAACGCTCTAAAACGAGGCATTCAGTACAAAAAATACCTCTCAGTTCACAGTGGATTTTCAGAGCCTTTCAGGAAGACACCCTGCACTTAACTCTAAGTAATAAGGACAAAATCATAATGATCTCCTCTGTCACATTTGCTTCTTTGGGGTGAGGAAGGGAAAGCAGGGCATGAAACATATCAGTCTTAGAGAGTGTGAGGGAGTAGTTGCTCAAATGAGTCAAAGGAGAGACACCAGGAACAGACTCATACAGGATTACTTTCTATGGACAGCAAAATGCTTCAAGATAACCTGCATCTGGCTGTAGTCAAAGAAAGAAGTCCTAACAGAATGAGTGTGGAGGGAGCAAGACTGGTGAGTTTGCTCTTGTTCTTCTCTCAGAGAAAGGTAAGCAGTGTGAGCTGAAGACAGGAAAGCAAATTCACACCAGCATCATGGGAGATCAGGACTCTACCTTCAGTGCCAACCTAGGCACTTGGACACCTGTGTCCAAAAAAAAGAAACAAAGAAATCTTGATAAACTAGTTCTATGAATTTGGGTAAATCAGGGCTAAATTACAGTGTTAACCATCCTGCTCTAAAATTTAGTCTCTTGTTTCTAAGAATAATTACAGTTGTGGTAGAAAACTCAGCCTGAAATGTTATTTGCAGCTGTACAGGTCTCRTGTCGTAGAATTCAGAAGCAACACACAAACTAATCCATAACTTCCCCATAGCTCTATTACTGCTTGGGGCCTGACAGCATCCACTGGAAAAAAAAAAGGGGGGGTGCAGTTGCTATTTCTACTGTAAGAACAAATAATAAGGATGGGTGCCTTCCTTCTCAAAAAAAACCCTGCATCTACCCACTTAATGAATTAAACAGTGGCACATATATGAACCCAGCCACCAAGCATGCAGACAAAGCCCAAAGTTAAGAAAAACAAAACAAACCATGGCAATGACATACCTTGTGTTGATTCCCTTATTTCCTGAGCTTCTCTCCTCCCAAACCCACTTGGCTGCTGTCTCTGGAGTTTCTGTCTCTACAAAGAGATCTGGATGCCCAGCACAGTCTCAGACATGTCCTGGTTCTGTATTCAGATCCTGAGTCTGAATGAAGTATCCTTCTCTTCTCCCAACAGAAAATTTATGGGTACCCTTCTTGGTGCTGATTCCAAAGTGCCAAAAGTGAGGCAGGATTTTCTTCCATGTCTGGGAGGTCTACTATCATCCCAGACACCATAATAGCGCATCTTCAAGTTCTTTATTCTCTCTTGGTACTGACCCAGGAAACACCTGGTACACTGATGGACAAGGTGCTCTTATACTTGGCTATCAGAGTCCAACAGACACTAAAACCACCTCAACGTCCTGGATAGTTACACATTCTCAGTGTTACCTATGTGAGGCCAGTTTGCAGGTATGATYGTTTCTTCTGAGAAATGTTCCAAGAACATCTTGATACATACAGAAAAATCTGTATACAGCGAAGACTTCCAAAAAAGTATCACCTCAAGTCAATGGAACAGAAACTGGACCAGAGAGAAGCATGTAGATACTATGCCATGATTTGATGTCCATACTTGAGTTAGCCTTGTCCAGACTGGCAAGAATAATGCACACAGTAGTGTGACCATGTACCACTGCTAGCAGATGCAGGTGTAGTTCAGTACTTTCCCAGGAAGAAGTCCTTACATGGGTCTGCATGCCAAAACTCTCGAGTGTGAAAATGAGGTAAATCAGTATGGAACTGATCAGTACTGATAGGAAATCAGCGAGTGACAGCGTGCCATAAGCCTTCTTTTCAAAGGTACAAGATCAGCAACAGCTGGGCACACATGCTCAAGCACTTCCAACAGCAAAAGGGAAACAGAAATCYGTAAAATCTGCCATCAGAAAGCCAAGCATAAAAGGCAGCTCTACACCATAAGCTCTTTTGTCTAAACCCTCATGAATGGAAACTATTTTGTTGGACATTACACTCAGAGCAAAGTGCAAGCATTATACAAGAGCAGAGCTGAAACTCCCTCAGAAACCAAAGGGAAGGAGGAAACACACTCTGGTAAAGCATTCAAAATCTCTTTCCCAACAAGGACACCATGGAAGGGTGGTGAAGCTAGAAAGTTCCCAGACCAAAATGGCAACCCAGGCTTTGAAAGGTGAGGAAATAAGGTCTGATCTGTGACACAGACCTCGTGAAAGTCCACTACAACTGCAAACCTTCTTAGTCCCTGCAAAGTGCCCCAAATCCACTGCTACCTGAGCGAAATCAAAACCAAGAGCCAGAGCTCAAAAAATGCCCTGTTCTTCAAGCTCCTCGCAGAGCTCAAGAAATGCAGTGCTGTGACTGATTTGATTCATGAGAACATTCTAAAATGCAGGCTGTTACAGCAAACATGAGTGCTCTTTGCAATCACAACCCAGGAATATATCTCTAGAATTCATTAAAAATCAAATCATATGTAAATTCAGCATATAATAATTTAAAGAGAATTACATATGAGTAGAGTGGGTAATAAGTAGATAAACAGTAGAGAAAATCTTCTAATTCTAGCTCAGATATTCACATAGAACAGCATATTATCAACTTCCCTCGCACTTTATTTCTAGTGGTTACAAAACAAATACACACAAGATCAAAGTAATGTGAAGAACCCACTGGTTTTAAATAAATTGAGTAGGAAACTGAAAACTATCTTGTAGGTTTTCATTCCGTGAAGACTGTTCAGCAACAGATAAAAAACAATAGCTAAGGAAGATCCCATTGCAATATATTATATACAGTATATATACGTCTATATAGTATACACACTTGCTGAGAGTATGATGATGGCTCATTCCCTGTTACTACAGCATGGAACCAGTAAGTTTGTACCAGCTGGAAGAGTGTTGCATACAACTGTCTAAAATGCTCTTCAGTATTCAAAGGAACTACAGGTTCTTTGTACAAATTTTAGGTACCATATATCCATAAAAGCAATAGAAGGAGTGGAAAATGAAATAATAAATTTCCAACAGCAATTTTATAAATAAAATCACTGTTAAGATTTATTCACCTCTGCTACAATAGCAAATCAAATCTGCAACGCGTATATATGGCAGTAGCCAACAACTGAAATTTTAGAGAAAACAAAGCAAAAATCTACTATTCCACCATACAAATATCCATTTGTCTCATATTGTGCATAGAGAAAACATTTTGCTGACAGCTGTAATACTACTCTCATACTCTGAAGTACAGGATCTAATTACCATCAACTTAATTAGAACTAATTTCTTTTTATCGATTACTTAACTTTCTGATGTTGCTCTAACCCTACTGCCTTAGGGAATGTTTTCAAAGATTCACATCAATGTTATGACTTTTTATATTAATTAAGCTATTCTGATTAATTTGCCCTTTTAAAAATTATTCCCAATGCTATATATCTGTTAAGTGACAAATGGTAGAGTTTAAACAATTACAGAAGTTCAAACATTTGTGGCTTTGCTCTTTTTGTCCCCTTCCCCTTCGTCTTTCCCATTGCCTGCTCCCTCCACCCCTGCAGAAGTTCACATATCACAGAAGATTTGTATAGAAGAGTTTCCAAGATGTGTGTCTTTTTCACAACTATCCTAATGCTTAGTGAGCTACTTTGTGCCCACTGTTCAGTCTTCCTGACCAAACACATGTAAGCCCAATCTCATGATCTTTTCCAGTCCTCAAAGCCTCTAAATACAATACAACCTCGTGTGAATGATAAATGTCTATTAATTTTACTGGACTTAAACTCAGCCTGCATGAAAAACTGAAGTCTTAGAAGAGATGTGGACAGGCTTTGCTTTACTTAAGCCTAAATCTTAAGCAATAAACTACTCCATGAAATACAAGATCTCCATTAACCCTAACTAGGAAAGCAGTTACGAGAAAAATTAAAACAACATCACCTCATTATGCTAACTCTTTAGAAAAGTCACAACTTAAAATGGAGAAGAAGCAATGATAATTTTTTTTTGAATTCTAGTTTTTTAGTTTTTCATTTCCCTGACTGTAAGCTGAACTAATTTGGCAGTGTTGGAAAATAATTTTCACATTGTTATGCTTTCAGTTAATAGCTGACTTTGAATAATCAGCTGCTTTTGCAAGCTTTACTACTTATAATGAAACCGAAATCATCCAAATAGTAAGTTTTTTTAATAAAAATAGCCCTACTCCACTTTTATATCCCATAGTGGCATATACAGTATGAAAAAAATTTATTTAACAGATCGTAAAGAAAAACTACAAGTATACCTTGATTCTTACCTGTCTGCATTACCTCTTTCAAAATATTTTATTTTCTATTTTTAGCCTCACATTAAATTTTCAACACAAATGCTTACATAGGAAAAGCAGGGATGTGATAAAATAAACAATTCTGCTTACTTGAAAAGCACTTACAAAACCATAAAACTCACAACAAATAGGACTGCACCGAYGGTAAGAAACAGAGCAAAAAACCCCCAGCAGTACACCACTAAACACAGCACTAAAAATCCTCAGAAGACCCTTTAAATTCTGCTGAGATCCTATTTGCATTGGAATGACACAGATGCTAAAGGGAAGCCAATTGATTATCAGTCAATACAAGCTTACCTGTTTAAGTGCTTTCTTTGTGTGCTGCTGGAAGGAAGATACTAGCTTGCTTTGCACCGGTGCATTAGTAAGGCTTGAATCACGATTGGAAGACACATCTTCAGATGTCTGCTTTGGGCAAACTTTATAAAAAGAAACAAAAAATCAGAATACTGTTATGGGGGTTATCTTCCCTATGTCTTGGAGAGTCATAAGGACAGAAAAAAAAAACCCAAACAAGCAAATGCCTGGAAAACAAAAAGCTCACTGTAAAAAATTCAGCTAAGCTTGAGGTCCAGATGAGCTGAAAATCCAGTCATATTCTAAGTAAATGCATTGCTTCACAAATATTTGTACTTCATCACACCCTTTCTATGCAGTTCTGGAGGCCTTGCATATTTTGCCTTTCAGGTCCTGAAAGGTAACTGAAATAGTTTAACAAGAGATTTCGCACAGAAGCTAGACAAATACTATCTTCCTCACCAACACGTTTTAATGGATTATAAGGTATCTAAATGTGCATTTATACAAGAGACACTGATGACCCTTGGATCATCATACCCCATTGTAATGTCTTCTTAGGAGCCAGACTCACCTATTTTACAAGTACTTCTTGGTAAAGCTAAGAACACACACTTTCCTGTTTAATGGGTAGACTGGAATATCCTGCGAAGAGAAATTCTGGTCTCTCAGGTAATACATGCTGCTATACTTGTCAGCCTTCTAAATAATACTTGCTTTAATGAACAAATACTACAGCATTTGCAATAAACAGCCTCTTGAATAAATGTTGCATGAGACACTGAAAAAGTCTCCTGCCTAAAAATAAATAGAAATATGATGATTTTTTTTAAAAAAAACCAGTTTTATGATAAAGATGTCAAAGCTGTGAGAAAAAGTGGAGGATCCTATTAGTCTCGGTGGTCAGCAAACTCAACTAAAGGGGCTGTAGAAACCTTTCCACTCTTAATATCTTGCATTACTATTACTCTCACTAGTGTCCTAAGACTGCCCAGCTAAACCAGCATTAGCATGGATCCAGAAATGAAGCAGCTTTTTTTCCATTCTCCTCTGTTGACTCAGTTCAAGTCTGCCTTCCAGCATTGCTCAAATACCTTCTTTATAAAGTTTTGCAGCAGTAAATGGGTTTCCAAGATTTGCCATACTTTGCACACCTCTAGAATAGTCTGAAGACACTCAAAGCAGCTGCACAGACACGTGCCAGAAATAATGTAGTCCAATGGTTTTTGTCTATTTTATCCTCCCATCCTTCACAAGGATGAGCAGACACCTAAAGTAGCCTTCTAAGTCCCTTGCCTTTATCAATGTTTCACAGAAGAAATATTGTAATGTTTTTTGTTTTGTGTTTTAAGAAAAAAATACAGACAATTTTGTTATCAATAATTAATGGCCATCATAAAATGTATCTGATATTAAACTTTTTTTTTCACACTGGAAGAAAAAATAATTAATACTTACCTCAGTACAGAGAATACACTCTATCGCACTGCTGTTATGTCAAGATAATTGTCGTATTAGATTAAAATTTTTCATTACCAGATAAGAGAAATGCTGTGCTGTCACAAGATTTATAACTGATTTTTGTGATTTTTCTTTTCTTTTTACTTGAAGGATTTGTCAAAATATACAAAGAAGCTGCAACAGAAAATAGATTCTGAGTTTACAGCATCAGCTGGTTTGGATCAATCTTTTCCACATGATGAGCAAAGCTTACTATCAAATAAGACAATGTAAAGGAGCAGCAAAGTGTCAGCAGAAAACAAACAAATCACTGCAATAGCTAAGCTCCTGAGACAAAGAACACCTACACCAAAATAAAAACCTGACATTTCAAATTACCCAGATTTTGTCTTCTACTTCAAAGAGAATTTTTTTTATTGTTTTCTGGCAAATTCTGAGAGTCAAAGAATTGAAGAAAAAAACCCCAGAAATAGTGTGAGCACACAAACCCCAAAGACAATGAGAGGAGAATAGAACAAATTTTAAAATGCCTAAAAAAATGGAAACTGTTAAACTTAACTGCCTGTCCTAAAAGAGGTTAGATATAACATGACCTGTCATGATAAACCTATTCCTGTTCCCCAGAATGACTGCAACTCCTATTACCTTCTTGTTCAAATGGGAAATTCTGATTTTCATTACAGTGATCTAGGATATTATCCAAGAGTCTCCCCTATTCATTTTGGTGATAAAGTTCACCCTGAAGAGGTTTGACAACACTATCTGGTGATGCCCAACACTGCAACCATTAATGTCAAAGTCATGATACAGCAGGAATAAAAATAAGCATAGCTTTGTATTAATTTTGTACTTTCATTCATTTCTCTTTTAACAATAAACCTGAAGTTGTGACAGGATTTATAAGAGAACATATTTCTTATTTCTATCATTACTTCAACTTCGCATAAAAATACTATTCAGTGTATTGGCATATCTTGCTTCTATTTCTTTACAGCTTTTACAACAAAGTTAAACCAAGGAACAGGGACTGTTCTAGTGGGTGAAGCAACTGCAATTGAAACCCATTGAAACAACAAATAGCTTTCCATCACTGTAACGTCTTCTGCAGGTACAGAAGGAATACCTCACTTCAGGCTGGTTCTTTAGTGCAACCCAAACCTAGTTTCTTCAGAGTTTGGAARAAAAACCCCAACTTTTTCCTGTAGTCTGTGATTAAAGAAATAGATATATGAGGTTGAAATCTGCTGTTTAAAATATTTAAAATGACACTGCGATTAGAGGAAGTCAACCTAATTTATTTAGAACAAATGATAAGTCCTCTCTAAAACCTATATTTTACACTTTTTCTTCATATATCTAGTAGCTCAAAATAGTAAGATAGTAAGAAACTATTTTAAATGTTACTTTCTATGTTTTAATTAAAATTCCATTTCCAATTAAAACCAGCTTGATACAAAACACGGCTATAAACCTAACCATCTAGTAAATAAGAGATGTCATTGTCTATTTTCCAAAAGTACAAGATACAAGCATTAAAAATCTAAATTCATGGTGTTAAATTATACAATTGCTTAATAACTTACACAGTCTACTCACTTTATTAGCAAAAAATATGACTAAAATTGACATACAGGCTTTATTTAGAGGATAATCAAGATATTGTTTAAAAAACAATATGAATTGTCTTTTCTGTAGGAAATTAAATACAAATATGAGACAATGAATAAATTTAATCTTTAAAAAATGTTCTGCTACTTAGTAATTTAAATCAATCTGTGCCAAAGTATCACTATACTAAAATGCCTGTGAACACACAAATTTTACTTATTTATTTCTTAATTTCTACAGATGAAGTCCAACTGCTTTTCTCTGAATGGGTCAGATATAAACAAAGGGAAAAATATGACAGAAAAACATGCAAATGTTTGAAATCAACGATCCTAGTGAAAAAAACCCAATGCCTTAAGAACAGAGCATTTCTGCTATGGAAACCAAAGAGCACAGTAAAAAAAAAAAACAAATTCAAGAAGAGACAGTGTTCTTTGTGCATATACACAACTTTGGAAAGCTGCAACTACTTTGTCCATAGGCACTGAAGATCCATCAATATTATCAGATCCATGTTCACTTGAAAAGCTGTATCAGAAAAGAATGCTAAAAATAAACTGGACCTTRGGGAGGAAAAAAAACCCTGAGAGAATGTGACAGATAAAGGGAAAATATTTGGGTAGCATATAAAGAGGATTCACCATTATTGCTACAGTAGAAAAAGGAAACAAGAGGGGTTTTAAGCCTACAGGAGGCATTTCCATTTAGTGGAGAATAATTAGGCTCCATTCTTTAAATCAGCTTCCTCAAGGGCCAGGACCGAGCGAAGGAATAAAGAAAAGGCAACTATTAAGCCATAAACTGTTAGGTTATGAGCTGGAAGAGCAGCTGGGTTTCTGAAGATAAGACCTCCTTAGTGAGTGTTCAGAGACTGTTAATATGAATGATAGAATTAGAATTACTTAGCAAAAAGAGTATGTTATAAATGTTTTCAACAAACTCCATTTAAAATAACTTCCTCTCTTCCATTTTTCCAAGACTAGTTTTGTTAATTATTATGAAAGACTAAATTATAAAAATCAGGAATGCAGTCTTTGAATTTCAAATTTTATAGGCTATCTCTGTAATTTTTTTTTTACCTTTTACCTTCCCCACCCAAGAAATGACACCTATGTAAAACGTATTAGAAGACATGTTTCTTTAAAGAAACAATTTTTAGAGGAGTACAACTAAAAGTTATTCTGTCTTCTTGCCACTGAAGTTATTAGGAATAACTGTAAACAGATATATGTAACTAAATGGRCAGAGAAATTCCTGTCCAGTAAGGGGCTTATTTTCCCAAAATGAATAGCACAATTAATTCTGATTTCAGTAAGATCATACCGATTTAAAATCAAACCAGCAAAATCAACAGCAGTTCACTTGCTTCTTTGTTAAAGTAACCACAGCAGATGAGAAGGATTGTTTACTAATGGCCACATTACAAAACACAAATTAATATTGTTACCACATGCTAAAGACAAGAGTCTACCTCAAGCATAAAATGTATGCACATACTGTGGAGATATGAAACTTCAGAGAGAACACCCTTAGGAAAACATAYACACAAAATTTCTCTCTAAACTATCCATAACATTCAATATTTTCTTTGGGTGACGCAGATCTATACTTGTATTGACATAAATGGTTACACTTYGCCAAAACAGATGTATCGAGTAATTCACCTCTGTCACTCTTTGATCTCTAGAGCCCAACTTGCCAAAACTGAACAATTCAGAACTCGGCTGTTGCCATCAGCTCTTGAAAATGAAAACCAGTTTGGGAGTTAGTTAATTGTATGAGTTTGCCAAAGCAAGCAAAAACAGATGTATACATCAAGGGTACTAAAGTGACTGCAATATTCTTTTTGAAAAGCAATACTAGCACTGTGAATTAATAAATAGTATGGAATAGTATTTTTTGGAAAAAGATATCAAATACCACATCAGCCTCGTAGCTTGCACTGAATCCCATTATATTCACAGCATGCTTTTGAGCCCAAACATTTCACAAAGCTTAGAAAACTGTGAATCCTTAGTCCAAAGCAAGTCAACATTTTCCACTAAAAATATACAGCTTGTCATCACTAAGCCACCAATTTCTTAGGCCTCATTAACTACTGTACAGGGAAAAAAAAGCAGATGAGAAACATCCTCAAAACATCCTCAAGCTCCACAGTATCTTCTCCCATTCTTATGACTCCCTTCAAGCAGCAATGAAACAAAAGAAGTTAAACTCAAGCCCATGTACCGTATTTTTATTTTATAGTTACTTGCAGGGAACTGAAACAAAAACACAAACAAAAAATCTAAAGCAAAGTGAAAAACCATCTCTTGCTGATGTGTCACCCAAAACTCTGTATGTTCGAGCTGCTACTCCATTGCTGCTCTTCTGCTTTTAGAAGAGTCTATTGCACGATGTTGCCAGATGTTGCCATGTGTCACAAACATTTTCAGTAGAATCATCCAGTATTATTCCCAAGAGACAAGATGCTAATAGTAACAGGTTTCCTTGAATTGCCAGAAATTCCATTCCCAGAAAAGGAAGTGAACATCTAAATGTGGACTCAGGTTTCAAACAGGGATGAATATACATTCCCTGCTACAGAGTTATCCTAGGGTTTCCTAGTCCAAAAAGCACAAGGCGTTCAAAAACACAGTACCTACAAAGCAATCTGATCCTCTGCTGTCCATCATTTTGTCAACTATCTCTAAGAAAACTGCCTAAGGAATTAACTCTGACATTTCATGTTTATAGTTGAAGAATGTCCAGTTCTAGGAATTGGTGCTGAAAACCAAAGCGTCTCAAGAGGAGACATACGTTGCTCATATTTGGGCACACATCAGAACCCCTGTTTGGGCTTAGGTGGGGAGGGAAGCCATACTATTGTAGGAATTGCTATCTCCTCCACAGTTACATCATTGTGCATTCCATTGGCTCGTGTGAAGACAATTTTTAATCAACTGCACTCCGTGGTTGATGGATTAGCCCTGGCTTCAGAAACCCTAGGGACAAATGCTTTTTGAGAACTGAACATCCTATTGATGGGCAAAAGGATATTATAGTCATCATTTTCCCAGGCAACAGTAATTGGGATTTTAATTCTTTTACCCACAGCATCTTTACATGCTACTCCTGTATTTGAGGGAAATGGAATTTTAAAGATATGAGACTGCTACAGAGCTTCTATTAGAAATTCCATTCCAAACAAAATCAACTGTAGCATAAAGAGTTTCTTTAACATATGCCTTTGGAGAAGGTGGGAAAAGAAAAATTCTCCACAGCATCTGCAAAATCTTGAGGTGTGACCATTCCACTTGTCCACTTAGCAATACTGATGTGGTGTAACAGCTTTTGCCAAGTCATGTGTTTATAATAGTTAGGAATTTTTATATTATTATGCTAATAAAATTGTTCAGTAGTCTGCATTTATACTGCGAAAAATGTGCCTGCTGAGGAATGATGTGATTCTCCTCTGTTTGAGTGTCAGCTGGTACTTTTTATTCTGAAAGACCATGGTCTAAAAGCTCACAAATGGGCTGAGGCTTCGCTTACAGTTTCATCCTTTGCTTCCAGCTACATTTAAAGAGGCATCTTTTAAACTCTTGCTAAACRATTTCTGATCACTCTGTCAGAACTGGGGCTTCTGAACTCTATCATAGTGGAAATGAGCAAATAAAAATTCAATCAATTGGGCAATTAAGAACTCAATGTGCAGGCAATGCCCATCCTCATATGTATCATACATATTCTAAAACACAATTCAGAGAATTTCATAAAGCATTTTTTGCACTTAATTAAATGTTATTTTTGTGCCACAGAATAGTTTCCTGGAAAGAAAAAAAATCCCAGCTTTAGTGTGAAAAGTGTAATTGGTATGTCAGACCAAATATTTTCTATAGAAATACCTTTTCTCAAATATTTACAAACCGATCAAGTCACCACCTCACCTTTGATAAACTAATTAGACCATCCCTATTAAATCTCCCAGAACAAAGGAGGTATTTGTTCACTCAGCACTTCTTATGTATCTTTTCTAAATCCTTTCCTGTTTACCTTAATTCCTTCTTACAGCTATAATGAATGCAATACACTGGTAATCATTTAACTAGTGCTATACCCAAAGGAAATGCTGTGCCTATATTCTTTAATCAGTACTATCAGAATTATAGCCTAAGAACTGCATTGGACTAATTAGCAAAAGCATCTAATTCATGTTCAATTCATTTTCTGTTGTGATCCTTAAATGCTTTTCAGATATGCTGATTTATTGAATATATATTTCTGCTGCACAAATGTCATCTTTTTCTTTTGCTTGAATGTCTAAAAAAATTCATGCTGTTCAACTGTAATAATTTACAAGGCAATCAAGAGAAGTCTCAAAATTATTATTTATTATAAATAAACTTAAGCAAGAAAGATTTTATAGCTTTCAAAAAGTATTGAAAAAAAATATTGAATGAAGAGTGGTCAAATCACACTCTCAAGAGCAAAATGCCTACTGTGGATGGTGATTCCCACGCCTTTGCAGACTAAGTAATTTCAACCCACTAAAAACTGGCTGTATTTCTTGGGCATGGTCCTATTTTTAAGCCAAGCCTTCCATACTGGAAATGAAATCACTTACAGAATTCTAAGTGTATATAAATGATAACTTTAACAATAAAACTTGCAGTCTCAAGAAAAGCTATTATCAAACATGTTTAACAAAATTATGTTCTGTATTAGCTGACTGATATGGTATTTATGAAACATGTGCTGCCTTTAATTCTTTATTGATCACATCCAGCATTGGCCTTTCTATATGCAATAAAGACTCACTATTGCCATCCCATTTACTAGTTTTTAATATATCCATTGYGTGACCCAAAACAATTAAAATGTCTTGTTTTCAAAAAGTTAAATATATTGAAGTCTTCCAAGATTTGTTAAGGATGACACGAAGGAAAGTTCTTAGTTTTAAWACCAATCTAGGTGTAATTTAATCCTCTACTCCAGATATTTCAAAATGTTAAATTTTAGCAGCTTCTCTTTTATGTCATCACAACTGCTATCATTATTTTTATTACTATAAACTGTAAAAATAGTACATAGCCTGCTCCCAGTCAAAACTCAGCAATTTTTTACTTCTGATATTATGACATTCTATTTACATCCCATAACATCCTATTTACATCCTAACACTCCTAAATAATGGCCTTTTTTTTTTTGGCATGATTTGTTTACAACAAGTAACATCAACTTTTTCTTTGTATTTGTAACCGTATTTACACTGTTTTCTACTGCTCTATTCTTCCTGCCATTTGAGGAACTGTACGTCAACAAATTTTCTGAGCATCAAACTGGAATGGTTAAAGAACTCCAAGCATGTAAGTTCACTTATACATGCAGCATACACTCCATTAGCATAAAACCACTGCACACGCAGAGTCTGTTAACTTACAGACATAATATATCAAAGAAAATGAAGAAGCAGAGACATTTAATAACTCTTGACTTTTGTTTCCACAGAGTTTCAAAACTTCAGTATGAGACAGACCCACAACAACATGTCTTGGATAGTTCTGTTACTCCTATCACTGAACACTTCATGATTTTTCAATGCTGCTGGAGAACAATACTGAAATTGCAGTATCAGACCTGTAAAGGTCAAGCCTGGGAGCTAAGTAAGTTGCTCAGGATCAAAAAGGAAGTCTGTAGCAGAATGACAACACGAGCTGAGCCTTTACATGTCCCATTTGTAAACAGGACACCCTCTCACTATATACCGAGTAAGCCAAAACAGCAGACTGCAGTCCCACAGTGGGACAGGTTGGCAGGGGGAAGTGTTAGTATGAAGCAGAAGAAAACTGATAGAGGAAAGGTTTATTTCAGAAGTCCTGGGCAGTTGAAATTTTTTTTATAAAGCGTTCACTTTATAATCATTACACAAGTGTAGTTTTAGTAAGAATAATATTCACTTCTGTTGCTTGCAAGTACTTTTAGGTGACTGATATTTTCTTTATGACCAACTATTAACTATCAAAAAGAAAAAAAAAATATTTAACGTTGCCATTTTTATTTCAATGTTTCAGTTTGCCATTATCTTAGAGGAAAAAAAATGCACAGCATTTGATACTTCAACTTGTCTTTAAGTCAGGATGGCACACAGGAGTACCTCTGCCTGAAAGGAAAAAATACAAACCTTTGTCCTCTGCCCAGAACTCTACTGAGGGATCAACCACACATGTTCACACTGAAATCAATGAAATTTGTCTGAATCTGACAACCACAAGTCTGAAGCCTGGTAAAGGCAAATTATTCTTTAGCTTTGGGCCCTAAACAAAAAAATTGTAAGCCAAAAAATTACCTACTGAAAACACACCCAACAGCACTATTCCTTGCCTTTTAAATCCCTAAGTCAAATAAAGGCACTTAGTGTTCCTGATTTCTTTGTATGGCCAAAAAGAGAGGGAGTCACTCGAAAATAGCTCCACTGAGTACAAAATATTATTTATATTGCTTAGAAATTACACCATGAAAATCTGAAGTAAACAATACTTTTTCTCTTCCCAAAATATGCCCTCTAATATTGAAAATAAATCACCTACCACCATTTTCTTCTCCATTATTTTTGTTTGTCTCAGCCATTTCAGTGCCATCTAACTCAGATTCACATCCTAAATCCAATGTTCCATCAGTAGGGCATGTTGATTCTTCTTTCTACAGTTAAAAAATAAAAGTAAAAATAACATTAACAAGAAAAAAATCAATCATGATCCTGCTGCACCTCCAAAAATGGATTACTGCAGTATACTCTCATGCTTACACTTCAAAAAAAACAAGAATAAAATAAGCTTGTGAGTTACTTTAGAGAGAGCCATAAAAACAGGCTTTCATGAAAAAACTTGCAAACCAAAAGCAAAAAAGCTATTTTGTGAAGTCATAACATGCTCTTTTTAAAATTGAAAAAGTCAAATAAAATGCAAGATCTTCCACTTTTCTTCTTTTTTTTTTTTTAACAGAAACAGACTTGTGTGGCTGTTAAAAATCCTAGTTTTCCAGTTGAGTGTCTACAACACTGCAGCAAAACACAAATCCTTTAATGTTTCTTTTCTGCCTTTGCCTGTTTCCTGAATTCAAATAGCTGAAGCAACCTGGAGCTCACAAGCATGGGAGTGATTGTGAATTCCTGGAATTGTGCCAAGAATATCTCCCGATTTAAAGAAAAACAACAGCATTTGTTCTAGTAAATTAGGAAAGAGAGCTTCTGAAAACTATTAATTCAATTTCAGGTACAGGATTTTTAGTTATCAGGAGCAGACAAATATATATACTTTTATATTTTTATACCCTTACATCAAATACATCTGTCACAAATTACARAAGATCCTTCCCCTCAGCCCAAAATTTTAGTTGACTACATTTAGACTGCCAAGCAGATAATCTCACTTTCTTGTYTCTCATCTCTGCCTCACATTCTTTCACTTCTATCTATTGTGAAACCACTCTAAGTTTGATCATGTACAACAGGAAAAAATTTCCACCCACAGTAAACACCATATTCATACCAAAACAGAAAAATAAAAAGGAATATAAATAGCATAAAGGCAGAATTCTATCACCATAATTACATTCCTTCCAAAAAGCAATGATGCAACCTATAAATTAAAGCTGATTTATATTAGACTTGCAAATAATTTTTCACTATTCAAAAATCAAACATTAATACAATTACTTAATTAGAAAGTCAGTGATCCTCTTGAGCTCACTGTTCATAAAACAAAGGCCTTACTGTGAACAACTCTGGAAAAGCAGGATTTTAACCAAGCTACGTGTTTTTTATACCATGTGCCAAATTCAAGAACATGTATATGCTTTCTAGGATAAAACATTCAATGTTTACTTTCAYTATAAATCCCTTTAAAAGACATCTGAAAGCAGTTAGAAGGACTATCAGGTCATTTCCTCTCCAAAGAATCTAATCTGTTTACCTTTATATCTATTGAGACATTCATAAAATGGATTAATAGCTATATGTACATTCCATATACAAAATTTAAACTTACTTTGAGAGCATAGAGTCCTGATTTCCCAGGGATTTTGAAGAATGTTCCATCACCTACACGAGTGTTAGTATGAAGCATTGCATTCAGGCAAGCTAATGGAGAGGTTCCACTGAAAAATAAAATTGTGCAGTCTAAGATTGAGTGCCTCTTGTAAAACTATTCCCTCGGTCTATTTTTTTTAAATCTCATGCCTGCCTGGCTTCTTTTTTTTTTTTGCCCCCCACCCTTTTTTTTTTTTAATTCTCTCAACCCTGAAAACATCTACATTACAATAACAGGCCAGTTTCAAACTTAATCATATGCATCTGTCCCCTAGGCTTGAGGCAAAAAGTCTGTGAATTATAATTACGCTTTTCTTCATACAGCAACCAGCTCCACATTCTGAGAGAACCAAAGTCCAAATATTTATGTGAAATTACTTCGTAAATAACGCCATGAAGCCTCATTTTTAAAATGTTACAGACAATGTGGCTGCTGCACATGAATGATCAAAACAGTACCAAGTTCAAGGGCAGCTGCATCCCATAGGATGAAAGGCAACAAAAGAATAATAAAGAGCCCAGAAAAAACACATTTAAAATTAAAAGTGATATATAGTAAAGCCTTCTTCTCGCTTAACATGGTCAGCATGCATTATTATATACAAATATAAGCACATTTGTACCTTTTATGAAGCACTATCTTTTGTAATTAGAGTTGTTTTAGAGATTAAGAGGCTGATCTACTCGAGGTAGTAATTGTAATGGCACTGTGGATTGTATGGTAAAGGACAATTTAAAAAGAAACACAACACATTAAGAAAAATTGAGTATTTGGACAGAGATATCTTTGTCACATATACATGCTTCCATCAGAAAAAGAAAGCAAATGTTTCTACCCTAGCTAAATGTATACTGTTCTGAAAAGTTGATCTAAAAAATGGTGGGGAAAAAGGCAGTCATAAATTATTTTATTTCATTTTAATTTAAAAACTGAAGTACAAGATTTATAGATGTACTATCACATCTTTGTCCCCATTTACTGGCTAATGTACACGGTGTACGCAGGGACTGAATCTGAAACTGTGCTTCTTCCCTGGGGTCCCCAGTCTGCACGCACGCTTATCTTTAGCCACGTAAATATATTCCACTTGGTTAAGTGGAACAATGCCTGTGCATTAAATTAAGTGTGTTGCTAAGTATTTCAGTATTAATTATATACTCAACTATAAACCAGGAACAGGGTTTCAAAGTTCATCAGAATCTACTCTTCTTTATTCTGCAGTATTGTAACACAACATCCAATCTTCKTTGAAAATTGCATGTCTGATTCTTTTTTTAATAAGCAAAACTGTATTGCAATTGTTGTATGTCATATGGTTATGCTTTCTGTTGATTTCCATGGCTCTGTTACAACAAAATTCATCTTTACTGTACATGTATTATTTTAATGGCAAGATCAATAGTGTGGTAATTGCTCTTCCGGTAAAAATTAAACTATAAAGTGTGCTCAGGCCAGGAAGTCGTGTCTATTGTAATTTATTTACTATAGGTCACCTAATGTATCGTATTACTACATCTAAAATAAAAAATTGCAGGCAAAAATGCTGCTTGTTGATAAACACATCAGATATGTAATAGGTATTTATTTTATGAGTATTCTAAATACGATCACACTATATGAAAATTCTGACAAGTTTTCGTTGTCTTTTTTTTCCCCTGCAAATGAAACTAGCTCCACATTTGGTTTTCATATAATACTTTAACAAAATACAAMCCCAAATATGTTAGAAATAAAATGATACTGCTAGCAGTGGGACAGAGAGCATTAAGAGAGTTCATTGAGTTTAACGATTACTTAAACACTTTTGTAGTATGTAGGATAGTTCTCCTTACACATTTTCCTTACTGTATTAATGTTTGACAAGCAAAGACACAAAGCATTTAATACAGCAGTCATGGTTGTGTAATTTCTTCCATATGTTAACATACATAACACGAAGCAATTTCAACTCTCTCAGACTTGGATCTTTTTAGTGAAACATTATCACCGATTAAGGCTTTCTCTGCAAGACAGAAAGAACTTGCTGACTCTGCAGTGGAAGACAAACTTGGTATGTCAACAAGAAACAAAACTGTGTGTGCATGTATGCACAGTTTATATTCTCCTATTCTGATGGAGATGCTTGGACTCCACACTTATTTTTAGATATCATTAACCAATTAAAATTATACAGGATGAACGAACCCAAAATAGAGGATTTGGCAACATCTCATGATCACTACTGTGCTCACAGCAGATATCTTAATCTTCAAAGTCTAGACAACTGGCAAGTGGACAATAGAAACTACTCTCTGACTTACAAAGAAACCCATATCGGCTACTGAGCCAAGATGTACTTTAACTACTGCTATGCTTCTTTCTTACAAATATCTGCAACTCCTAATGGCATGCAACCAAAGGGCCATATCCACCCTTCTTGAAAACTAGACTTCAGTATGTCTATAACAAGCACAAAGCAAACCACACATAATGCACTTAAGTTGCAAATGAAAATAAGCTGAAAACAGTGGGGTGGGATTTATTTTGAGCTATAAGATCAAACTGAAGTTCCATGGTGCCCTTTGTCAGTGTTATTTTGACCCATGTCAACCAATGACTTGCTCGTTCTTCTGTCAGCACCAGCATCCTTAAAACACTGTATTAAAATTCCCAAGTGTTACCCACAACTGATGCTGGAAATCCTTGCAACACATGCTATCACGACACATGGGACTGTGGTTCAAAAAGTCAGCAATCAAAGATCCCATGATGCAGACTGATGTCTGAATCATAGAGCACTTTCTGAGGGATCTGTACTACTTATTGCATGCTTTCTAAATTCTCCTACAGCCTGAGGACATGTTCCTTCTGCTCAGAGCTCCTGGCATGTATTAATACAGCAGTCAAGGCCTGCCAAATACAAGGCTGAGTATCTTTGAATATCAAAAATGGCACAGCTTGACCTAAGTTCTTGAAATACTCCAAATCAGTTCAACTTTGATTCAGTTAAATGAAATTGGATACAATAATATTCTACTTTGCAACTTGATATCTGTGAATTTTTAGAGCCATAATATACTTTAAATCGATATGCTGCAAGTTTTATTGCTATAGTCTGCACACAAGAAATATGTTTACCATTTACAGTCCTCAGATGCAGAACTTTCATACTATTTATCATCATTTGGGTGAGACTGCTTTAAACCACTGTGGTATTCTAAAAGTCATTCATATATGGAAGTTACAATCTGTAGCAGTATGTCTTTAAGATTGATATTTTTCTGCTCGTATGTTTATTTTATACACATATACATCTATACACATATACAAGCGGTATACCCCCCCMCACACACTTTCAAAACGGTTTAAAGGATGAAAAATTACTTACTTTCTGTAAAGGTGATGTTATGATGTTACAACAACCAGCAACATAGGAAAGAGAAAAAAAACAAAACACTCATTAACCTTCCAATATAAAAGTTGCTAACACAACTCGATCATTTAAAAGACATCAGGCATTTCAACATTTCATAAATTCTTTGCCAACATTCCTATAAGTTGGTAGTATTCAGCGCATCCCTTCAAAATTCCTGTAAATTATCAAATCAAACTTTGCACCCTCAACTCCCCCAGTCAAAAATATCTCCAACATTTTGTGATTCTAGGCTCCCTCTACTGGTCACGCAGCCGGTGTTAACTAAATCGAAACGCCAGACTACGGTTTCCACACACCAAACTCYGCTAAAACATGTAGGGGAAGTAGAGACTTCAGTTATTTCCTCCTCTGCCACCCTCCCCCCTATGAAAATTTGTAGAAACACCAGTAAAACTGCTACTTATTTTTATATTGTAAACTTCTCAAACACATGGTTTTGTCAGAAAATCCCTGAAAACTTCTACAGTTATACATGTAATTCTAATGGTCTTTGCTAGACTGCTTGCCAAGAGACAAAAACTATGATCTTGGCAAAAAAAATGTTTTAAATATGGAAAATAAATTGACTAAAGCCGCCTTGTCCAGGCAATAGTGTGACAGACAGTGAAAGTTCCCTGACATTTTGCAGACGAGGCACCTCGGGTCCTGCAGCAGACAGCATTTCAGCCACTCAGCCCCACCGTACATGGTGTAACTCCCTCCTCTTCCTGGTATGTTCCCAAATCTAATCATGACTGCTGTAAGAGGAGCACCTAGGTATCGTAAATTTGTTCAGTATTTATTTGTTTGAAGTCATCTCCTCTTTTTATACAGACCCATAAGTAGTCACAAGGGAGCAACAATTTTTACCCACTGCTAGAAACAAAGTAAAACCAAAAGGCTTAATAACTAATTTCTAGGCATGATTTGAAGTCACACAGAATACATTATGTTCATAACGCATGTAAGTTACACCAATTTCAGAGTGACAACAGATAAAGAAAATAAAACTTATCAGGGAAGGCTGTAGAAAACCCATTTGTGTGGTACAGTAAATGGAAAAGTAAAAGGAGGCATAATTGTAATTTTCCAGAAACATGTAAAAGGCTGTTAAAGTCAATGGAGATTAATGTTCTTCATGACCACTGGGGTAAGAAAAAGAAAGTTCACGGATAGTCTGAAAGTGTAAATGTAGCTGCCGATGTTTCAATCAACGCCAGAGCAGAGCAGGGGAGTTTGTAAAATGATCTTCATCAGAAGAACATACACACACCAGTCCTGGCTGGTACATAGACTGGAACCTGTCCCAGTGTTTGTACTGAGTGATCTCTTGAGCATGCACCCAGCATTGCAACCTGTGATTCTTTATCTCTTCAACAGATCGAAATTTTGGTTAAGGCTGAGGTTAATCATACACCCTAAGCATACTTTTCCCAACACATGCAGCAGCTAGAAATGCTGGAAATTTGACTAGATGTCTAGACGTGCACTGCTTGCTGAACTGTTCCACACAGCACTGCATGCCCAGCGCGATGAARCCATCTTTGGCTTCCTCTTAGAAGCTTTCCCGCGATCTTCAAGGAGCCATGTTCTCACAGCCCCGCTGTCAAGTGTCAGCAAAATGTCACAACTTGCCTCACAAGATTGTAGCAGGGACCTAGCTCGGGAGTGACACAGAAAACCACCAGGAACCCAAGCAGCTATACCAAGACAAGAAGATAGCTGTCCTATATATGAAGATGACAGGAAAACTGCTGCTGACCAGTCTAAAGCTGCTCCCCTCCCAGAGCCAGGCTTGACTGAGCTGGCAGTGCTGCAGCAGCACTTAGCACTGTGGCCAAGGCAAATTCTTCCAGCCACGATTCAGGAGGAATAACCAGGAAAGGTCCAGTGAACTGAACACTGAATAAAAGACCTGGACATTTTACTATACTCAAATGGCACAGACACAGGATCCTTCCCCCGGCACAGAGGGAAGTTGAGAGCACAGGTAAATAGTGGAAAACAATGCTGATGAGTGCAAGATTTCCTGCCAACCACCTACAATTTTTTCAGCAATAAAAGCTTCAAGTTAGTCTAAACAATCAGTTGATCCTGGCTGAACAGCACTTGCACACCAARGCGGCTCTATCACTCCCCTTCTCAGCTGGGCTGGGGAGAGGAAGTATAAGGCAAGGCTCATGAGAGAAGGACAGGGAGAGATCACTCAGCAATGATCATCACAGGCAAAACAGAGTCRACTTTGGGAAATAATAACTGAGTTTATTACCAACCAAATCACAGTAAGATAATGAGAAATAAAACCAAACCTTCAAACACCTTCCTCCCCTTCCCCCTTCCCTTCTTCCTGGGCTTAATTTCACTCATGATTTTCTCTACTTCCTCCCCAGCAGCACAGGAGAATGGGGAATGTGAGTTGCGGCCAGTTCACCCACACATCGTCTCTGCTGCTGGCCCCTTTGGGGTGATGACTCCTCACACTCTTCCCCTGCTCCTGGGTGGGTCCCTTCCACACGGTGCAGTCCTTCAGAACCATGATCTTCACCACAGGCTGCAGGGGAATCCCTGCTCCAGCATCTGGACCACCTCCTCTTCCTCCTTCTTCACTGACCCCAGTGTCTGCAGAGTTGTTGCTCTCACATACTCTTGTTCCTCTCTGCAGCTGCAGTTGCTGTTTGGCGGGGTTTTTTTCCCCTCTCCTTAGCTCTGTTACCCCAGAGGCGTCACCATCATCACTGAAGGGCTCAGCCTCGGCCAGCAGTGGGTCTGTTTTAGAGCCAACTGGCATTGGCTCCATTGCACATGGGGGAGGCTTCCAAGGGCTTCTCACAGAAGCCACTCCTGCAGCCCCACACTACCAAAATCTGGCCATGAAAACCCAAAACACACAGGGAGACTGCAAGCAGTATATTTGCTTTCTCAGCCAATGTTATATACAGACTTTGTATTCCAGGTACAATTGCATTCAGTCATCCTTATTTCAATAGCAAATCATAAGACTAAACATGATAATCCAAACTAAACCAATACAAATTATCAAACACAAAACTTGACTTGAATAATCAATTAAAATCTTGCTTTTGATTTTTTCCATTTATTTATTTTCCTACTGTAAGGTTAATTCATTCCTTGCTTGAAATTATTAAAATACACCAATCAGCCAATAAATAGAGCTTTAATGTAATCTTACTTTTTGTTTATTCAGAGACTATAAATGCATTCATCAATTATCTTATTTTACAGAAATTAATCCATGTCGTATTTTCTGATGTTAAAATATCAATGACACCATATTCACTAAATCATTACAAGTGTACTTATTTCTGTCAAATAATTTCTGGAAAGAATCTCAATTTGATTAAGAGATTGACTTTTAAATGCTGAASGAAAATACACTAGATGTGCTGGATATAAAAGGAAAAAAGAGCGACTTTCCAAAATATCACATATCCAACATAATTTATTAAACAATAAAACCATCTCTTATTATGTGGGTAGTAGGTAGCTAGGGAACCATCTACTATTTTTATATATACAGTCTAGTGAAACTGTAGAGTTGGAAGATCTCAGCCTCTCACACAAAGTTCTTATTCATAAATTGGAGCAATGAAAAAAGCATTTTTCTTTTTGAGCTTCCAATTGGCTTCTTAATTTTAAAGGGATTACTAATGAGATCTCCAGAAATACTCCATACCTAGAGTCAATGTGACTGTCAAAACCATTTATGTTCTGAAGTCTTAAACATTTAAATAAAAAAGTCATAATAAATAAAGTCCTAAGCCTTAAGTTATTTGCTTAAGTTTTATAGGAATTGAAGTACATACAGGTTGAATACTATTTATACAGTTTGAATAAATTATAGTTCAGGTTTATTCCTAATATAAGCTCTCCCACTTGGATCTTTAAATGTATTTTAAAGGATTAAAAGACAGTTCTAAAAATAAATATATAATTTAAAGTTTATTTTTAATCAACTTCATCCACGTTAACCAAAATTAACATCAGTTTTGTCCTCATTTGGGCAGCACCCTGAAGAAAATTCTTACATCTCTGGTCCTACTTACGCTTCACACGTGGTCCCTGACTTTCAGCTGTCAAATATCACCAGCACAGCTCCTATTCTTGAGCACAGCAAATAAGCCAGGCTATCAGGCAACAAGACACGCTAGTACAGCTCATTCGTCTATGGTCTCACAGCCTGCAAACAACKACCACAAGATGCTAGGGGAAAAGACCCATTATTTGCACTACTGACATTGCTACATACTCAACCCTCAAACAGATTTCTTGTTTTTCTAAATCAGGCAGAGGCATGATWATTAGAAGTATGATGAAAAAAACAAGGACCAGTACAGACATGCTGTAATGTAGCACATCTGTCATAGATACCCAATGTCTGTCTCAAACACTAGAAGAACTTACCTATCAGTTTTCACTGAAGTTAACCAAAGCAGGGAACTCCAAATATCTAAAGCAGAAGAACCTAGTAATGAACTTGAACCCTACCCTTTGCAGCTTGTGAGGGAGTTACAAGCAGCTGGAATCACAGTTGACTAAAGTGATATATCACCAAGAAACGGAATCTTTTCAATGTCTTTCAAATATGAAATAATCTGGAGCGATAATATATAAAAACTCAACTTGGATCCTAAATTCAAGCCAGGTATCATGAAAAGGTTTGGCTTTTTTTTTTTTTCATTCTTAGCAGGAAGTCTCCTTTACAAAGTCACCTAAGTCTAGTTTTACATTTTGAATTGATCAAAACTGGAATCAGGGAAGGAGTCAGAAGTGAAGCTGCTTTCACAGAACTAACAGGTTTCCTCACTCTCTCACCAAACTGCTGTCTCTGCTTGGAAGAAAGACATACAAATACTATTCAAGTCTTCTGTGAAGGATATACATAATAAACAAATATTGGAGCTTAAGCCACTACCCTGAAGACCTATGTCTACTAATCCTAGGATCCTCCTGCATGAAGCAATCTCCCTCTGGGCCTTTTGTACATCTACACACAGCCATTGTGTGCATTAGCACATACAATAAAGGCATTAGCACATACAATAAACTTCTAGCCATACGTCATCATGTAAAAACTAAGGTGGACAAGTGAATGACACTGCTAGCTAAAGGCACACATGACAGAAAGACAGAGGATGCTAGTAAGAAAATGTTGCTTTTTTCTTTGAGTGTTTGCCAGACTGGCTGCATTCACCCATAGATAGTTACAAGTGACTAACTGACCACACAATCAAAGATGTTTCTTGGAAAGCAAAGCTCTCATGCATGGCTAGCCATAAATTTTTGTTTTAATTTCCTCCCAGTGGCTAAGAGTTTGGCTAACTTTTGCAAACGATGGCACAGACTTTGGCATTTTTTCACCTCTTAGCTGTGCTGCCACACTATGGTATATCTGATGTTTCTTTTTTGCCTCTGGGCTAACAATGAAAACACATCTGATCCTGCCCTCTGCTCTCTGCAATGGCCTTTCATAGACATTTCAATCAAGTTTGGCATTTCCACCCTTAACTTCTGAGCACTCTGTGGCCGAGGCCGAGGTAGATGAAGTTCTGATACTGTACAACACTGCTAATGGATCTTTTTGCTATCTACAGCAAAGTGTATTTTATCTCATGGTGCTGGCAGCCTGAGAAAACTTCTGATGGTGTCGAACCTGGTGACAATAGCCACAGTAATGTTTCAGAAGAAAACAACAAATGGAGTTCATCCATGCTGAAAGTGAAGCTTTATTACGACTCTTCTAAAACAATAAAACGAAAAGCCCCGTGAACAAAAGTTCACCACAAATCTCAGTACTCCTTAAGCCAGCCAGGCTTTTTCCTTTTTTTTTTAAACCATTTTCTCTCACAAGAAAGCCTTTATTTAAAAAAGAACCTGTGTAAAATTTAAGTGTTCCTGAATAGAACTTTAGAGAGCTACTGTTATGGATTTTCCCCTGAAAATATTTATAATGTACCTGAAAACAAGATGCTATCAGTATAGCAGGTAAATTTGAGAAGACTAAAAATGCACACAAACCTATCACACCAATACCACAGTATATACTGCAGACTGAAAGATATTAACAAGTTTCCTGAAATCCAAATACCCCTACCCATTATTTTTGCCAATTACCCTTTGCCAGCCATGCCTCTGACTATGTCTCCCTGAATGTCCTGTAAAGTATGTTTGTAACACCATGACACCTCTTTAAATGATATTCACATATGGCAACAAGCATTCCTCAACCAGAAAGGAAATGAGAATACAAGTTTTATGGAGAAATGTTTACACTTCTCTGTGCTCCCTAACACCTGGGAAAACCTCAGGTTTTTCTTCTTTGTGAAGAAAAATCTCAAAGAATGATGTAGTACAAATAATACAAGAAAAAAAGCAATGCTAACAAAAAAGGGCATTTTGAACATGTTGAAAGACATGGGCAAATATTAAAGGATACCTTTTGAAATCATCCTGAAAGAAAAATGTTTCAGAAAGAAAATCATCCCAAAAGTACAAGAAATCAGCATGTGTCAGAGAGAGTTGCAACAGCTAAGGTGTCCCCTGGACTGAAAACACCCTCCTCATTCAACACCACTTAAAAGAAACTATTTGATTTGTGTAACAAATTCTTATACTGGTTAAATAATACAGTTCYCTCTGACAGCTACTTCCTATTCAAGAATGCACATTTTTTTTCCTTTTCTGTTTTAAAAAAATATTTCCTTTTAATAGTTTTAATTGATTTCATTAAAAAGCAGTAGTAGACTTCTCATTTTCTACTCCAGTATCAATAATCACCATGAAGGACAAAGCTATAAATAAAGAAAAAAAAATTAATTCCTGCCACATTAAAGGAATTCTGGAGTAGAGGTTAAAAAGTGGCTTTCCTAAAGAAACCGTGATTTTTATATATATGTCTTATTTTAGTATCAGATTTCACAGACCCTTGTGGGCTTTAAATACATATGTTTATAAAAATGAAGTAATGACTGTGCTACAGTCAAAAATGTACTAAACCCAAGAAAAACATTGCCACAAAATGTGCAATGTATAAAATGAAAAAAACCACCCCACCCTTCCAAATATTCTTGGCTTCAAGGTGGGTGAAGCTTACTGCACAAGGGAAAAAAAAAAGTTAAGGTAGAAAGTAAAGTGACTATGCTGAACAAGACATAGTCAGTAATCACCAAATGCCTTTTGGCCTCTAAAATTTAATCATCTTACACAAGGGACCTCTATGAAGTTATCCCAAGTTCTCTTGTTTAATTTGGCTTTTTAATTGGCCAGTCTCCACAACTTTCCCTGTAGTGTTTTAAGAATATCTTGTGCATGCATGTGTGTGTTATTGATATACGACTGGTTAGTCAAATGCAACATAAAAAATACACTCCATCCCACCCCCTCCAAAAAAAAGTTACAGCTATTTTTAAGAACATTCAGCTCCACCAAGTTTCATGCACACATCTAATTTGCACTGGTAGGAACTTCCAGAAGTTATCTAGTCCAATCTTCTGCTCAAAGCAGGGCCACTTGGATCTGAGCCTTGTCCACTCACATTCTTATGCAATCTCCAAGAATGGAGACTTCACAGCCTCCCTGGACAACCTTCCTCCTGTGCTTAACTGCTCTAACTGGAAAGTAGTTTTCCTAGTATCAAATAAGAATTTTTTCATGTTCCAATTTGTGTCTGCTGCCTCTCATGCTGTCACTGTGCAATCTCCAAGAAAAAGCCTGGCTCTGTCTTCCCTACACACTCCCATTAGTTAGCTGTGGAGTGCAACGGGATCCTGCTAAGCCTTCTCTTCTGCTACATGAACAAGCCCAGCTCTCAGCCTTTTTTCATACACCATATGCTCCAGCCTCCAGCCACCTTCGTGAACCTTCACTGGACTCATTCTAATGTATCAATCTCTTTTCTAGAATAGTGGGCCAAAACTGGACATGGTTCTCCGAATGTGGTCTCATAAGTGCTGAACGAAGGGGAAGGATCAGTTCACTTGGCCGGCTCGCCACACTCTTGCTAATACAGCGCAACATGGGCTTGCCTTTCTTTGCTGCAAGGGCACGTTGATGGACTAATATCTGCCTTGTTAACCGCCAGGACTCCCGGGTCATTTTCTGCAAAGCTGATTCCTGACCTGTTATCCCCCAGCCTATATAACAACCTGGATTACTGTGTTCGTGGTGAAGAAGTTTGTTCTTGCCTATGTCGAATTTCATGAGGTTCCTGTTAGCACAGTTCTCTGCTGTCTAGATTCCTCTCAACAGCAGCCCAGTCTTCAGTGTACCAACTGCTTCCTCTAAACTTGCTGAATGCACACTCTGTCCCATTACCTAGGTGTTTAACAGCAACATTACCGGTAACTGCCTCAGTATCAATGTCTGAGCAACATCACTTAGTAACCAGCCACCAACCGGAGTTAGCACCTTTGATCAAAACACTTTGGGGCTTGCAGTCCAAGCTAATTTCCATCTACCTCACTGTTCTTATTGAGTTCCAATCTCAACAATTTGCGGTGAAGATGCTATGGGAAATGATGCCAAAGGTCTTGCTAAAGTCAAGGTAAAAAACATGCACTGCTGTCCTCTCATGCACAGAATAGTYCTCTGAACACAGAAAGTGAAGAGGTTGGCCAGGCATGATTTGCCTCTTCTCACTCATACTGGCTTTCTGCCACACTTGCTTGATTTTTTTGTGCATTAGAATGAGCCATTCTCATCCACCAAGGAAGATAAAACAGCCTTCCTGGGTCCTTTTGTCCATAGTTTGATGATCAACTGTGGCCAAGTCGGTCATCAACCTTCATCTATTCAACCAGTGCTTCCTTGTTCACATGTAACAAGTCCAGGACAGCATACCACCTCCGTCGAGAAATTCACTTTCAGGGATGATCCAGCTTGTTTGCATCCCCCACTACTACTATGGTCTGCAATAATTGCCCAGCAGTTACTTTAAGGCCATCTACTTCTTTTTGGCCAGATGGTCTGCGGCAGATGCGTACCACAGCATTACTCCTGTTGTTCTGCCTGTAGGCTCAGTACTCATTCCAGGGCAAAGCACTGTGCACTCCCACCCCTCCTTTGCATGCACTGCTCCTCTTTGCCAGCCTGCATCCATCCATCTATCCACAGCAGCACCCCATTGTGTGCATTATTTCCCCACGTGTTTGCAACCCTAAGGCACTCTGAAAGTGCGCAGAGACCTGCAATTCCTCCTGCTTGTTTCCCATGCCCTGTGCATTTGTGTACAGACACCTGAAGCGGATATCTGCCTRTATAAACAAAGTGCAAGGTTTCTCCAATCATGATGTTCCCTGTGCCTTTACTTCTCTTCAAATTCCGGCAACCTTCACATTAAGTAGCTGCTTCAAAGTCCTCCAGAAAAGATAACTCAGGCTGTCAGTAAAGATTCCTTTGGCACACTACATCTCATGAATTCTGTCCCTATTCAGTAGTCCTTATTCCTCAAAGGGGGTACTAGCTTTGCCTGTGACCCCAGCCACGCAGCTAGACTCTGACTTGATGGATGTGCCCTCTGACACCTGAGCATTTCCACCTCACTGGCCAGATTGCGCTCTTCACCCAGGGCTGTGCAGTCACTTTTAACATACCTGGGCTCAGCCCAGTAGTATTGTGGAAGCCATGTGAACAGCAAGGGGTGAAGTGTGAGAGCTGGCAATGCCTCAGACATGTCCATCTGCAATATCTGTGATTCAAGCACCCAACAAGAAGTAAACCTCCAGCTGTACCAAGTACACCAGGTTGGCAGAGGGATGACTGTGACAATACGGTCTCAAATAACTGTCACCTTCATTTTCTTCTCCATTTATACAATTTGGCTGCATCTCAGCTGGCTCTGATTGTCTCCCCTGACAATTTTGCTAACCTCCTTCCAGTGCACTACACCTATTCTTCTCTGAAGGCAGAGGAGCTTTCTTCTATTGCCAGAAGTTTCCATCTTCCCAGTCTTAGGAGTCTCTATACAAAGTAAGCATATGACTACTACATAGGTAGCCCACAAACAGCAAGCAGCCAACAAAAGCTGTCTGTCAGAACTGACAGAGTCAAATGCCTCCATAGGCTGGCCCTGATGTGCTGCAGCATGCCACCAAAGTTCCAAGAAGCAGGAGCTCCCAGAAGATTTTCCCTGAAGCTTCCTTAAGAAGCTTGGAAACTGCTGCTGCTGTTCGTTCTCTGATTAGCTGCATTTGCTGGAGATCTGCAACAGAGTGACAAAATATACTGCAAAAGAACAACAGGACTTCTGAGCTGCTGCACCACCCACAGAGGAAGCCCATGCAGCATCTGACAGTGGCTTCATTAGCTCTGCTGCACAATGAAAAAGACAAAAAAAGACAGAACAAAGTGTTGCCAGAAAACCACTGTGAGCCAGGCCTAGTTCAGAAGATTGAGAAGGATTCCTACTTTATYGTGTTACACCAGGAACGTAATCTTGATGCAGTCACAGCTTCCAGCCACACTCCTCCCCTGATTGATTAGAAGAATTTCCAGCCTTTCTTATCCACAGCAGGGACTTCTGTTACCACAGCTGTAATGGTTACAAGACACTACTCTGCAGTTATGCCAGCAATAGTGCATTTCTGTACCTCTATGWAAGGCCATTGAGCAGTTTCTGCCTTCACCAATGAGGTTTGCACCAAGACTAATACTGAGCTCATGTCACTTTGTACCAGCTCTGTCGCTCAAAATAGCAGCTTGAATGGCTTCCCTCTAAGGCAGATCACATGTTCCTGCCTCTAGGACACGATCTCCCCCCACCCTTCTTTTTTCTTTATTTAAAACTTGTTTATTTCCCCAAACAGCCACATGAACACTTGTGCCAGCATCGAGGGAGGTGGGCAGCCCAGAACAGGAAAAGCAGCTTGGAGAGAGCAGGATTATTCTTTCGGCTACAATATTGGTTTACAGTAACTGGAGAAGGATGGCCTCAGACTGACACAACTGGTTCCCATTTCAGACTCCTCAGAGCAAAGCCTGTATTTCACCTTTTGTCGGCTAACGCACCGCACTCCCTCCAGCCGCTCCTGAACCCACATGCCAGATGCAGCTGGCTCGCCTCAGCCGTAACCCCTTGGGTTGCTGCATCTGGCGCCGGAGGACACAGAGGAGGGGAGAGGCGGAGGTACCACCCTGCCGAGGGAAAGCAGAATTACCAAGCTTGAAGGAGCTCCACACGCCCACACGTTCCTCTGCTGGAGCCTTTTGTCATGTCTCTGGCTCTCTCACATGATTTCAATGCAGTTTTCCAGTCACTGCCATTAAAACCAATTGCAACTACATTTATAAAACTGGAAGATGTGCCTACATCTCCTTCTACCTTCCCCCTGTAATGAAAACAAAACACAAAAGGCAAAACACAACGCGCTGTTAAGACCTATTAAATTCTAAAAGGCAAGCACACTTCAGTGAAAAGGCTTAAAATACGGCAAGATTTAACCATTTAAGGAAATAATAAAAAGTACTGCCAACCAAAGTACTGTACAAAGTACTTCAAGTACTACATGGTTTAAAATACTCTTTATATTTTACAAGAATTATGGATTTCTTTTTTTGTATCAGAAATCTTTACATCTTTAATATGTCACTCAATGTTGAGCTACCAGACTATGAGCTTACTTTATTAAACACTATTTCTCCCTGATAGAAGCAACAGCGTTACAGCAAATTACTATGCTGAACTTWAGAGTAATTTTTTTTCTTTCTTTACTCTCCCTAGCAAAAATCCTACTCAGTTATCCTAATTAAATTGGCTTAGTAACTTTGTCCCTCCTTAAAAACTGAYGCATGCCAACATGCGGGCCTGCCAGAGTTTGCTATGCCATTTTAGCCACACCACCCACCTGCCTAAGTAATCMATTGTCCAAATCAGTAAGAAAGTTCTTAATGCTTCTTACAATTTCTTTGGAAATTTTAACTTGGAAACAATGTATCTATTCATTGTCTGGCAAAGAAACTGAAACCAAAGTTATTTTAATATGAGGATTTTACCACTTTTACCTGATGGACAGTAATTTCCAGGGTCTTGGCTACCACATATGAGCTCTTTCCATCAGTTAAAAATTTTAACTTTGCTGCTAACAGCATTCAGCTACAGATTCCTCAGCCACAGTGGACTTGCTTGTTTCCTTTTCATTATTTTTTTCTATTATTTTGCTGTCTCCTTTTCTTCAGTTCTTTTCCTTATCTTTGTTTTTCTTCTCAATCTCCTCTTTATTTCTCTTCCTCTCTTTTTTCCCTCCTTTTCTCTCTCCCATTGTGCATTTCTTTTTCGTTYCCCTTTAATTTCTCTCCTTTCCATCTTCTCTCCCTCCTCTGCTCTCCTCTTCTTCTTCTATGTTCTCTGTTCTTTTTTTTCTACTTTCCTTCTCTTACTTTGCTTCTCTTTATTTTTCCTATATTTATTTTCTATCCTTTTCTTTCTTCCCTTCCTGTCTTTTCATTCTTTCCTCTTTTCTCTTTCCTTTCTCATTTTCTCTTTTCTCAGTTTCATTTTTCTCTCTTCTTTTTCACTTCTCTCTTTTCCTTCTCCTTTATTTTTTTCCTTCTATTTTTGTTCTTTTCCTTTCTTTTTACCTTGTTTTTCCTTTCTTTTCTCTTGTAGTGGGTTTGCCTTGGCCAGCAGCCAAATGCCCACCCAGCCTTTCCCTCCCCCTCCTCAAGAGGAAACAGGCAGAAAAGGGGATGAAAAACTTGTGGGTTGAGATAAAGGCAGGAAGACTGCTCACAAGTTATGGTAAGAGACAAAACAGAGTCAACTTGATGAAAATTAATTTATTGCAAATTTAAATAGATTTCATTAGAGAGAAATAAAGACCAAAAATAAATTAAAACAACAGCTTCCCCCTTCCAGGGTCAACTTTCCTTCTTCACTCCCAATTCCTCCACCTTCCCCACAYTGAGTGGCACTGAGGGATGGGGGTTACAGTCAGTCCACAGCTGCTCCTCTCTGACACTTGCTTCCTCCTCAYACTTTTTGTGTGCTCCAGCCTCTATGGACAACACCTCCTTCAGGAAATATTCAAATGTCCCGGCATGGCATCCTCCACAGGCTGCAGATGGATAYCTGCTCTGGTGTGGCCCTGCACAGTCTGCAAGGGACCCTCTGGTCTGGTGCCCAGAGCGCCTCCTCCCTTCCTTCTTCCCTGGCCTTGGTGTTCACTCCACCATTCTACACTCTTTTTCTACCCTCCTCTTCTGCCCGAGTGCTGGTTTTGCCTTCTCTTAAATATGTTACCCCAGAGGCACCACTATCTCAGCCACTGGGCTGTGTCTGGCCCTACACTGCCAGAGCATTGTCATGTACACCTCTCCTCCTCTTTCCGTCTTTTCATTTACTTTTATTTYCCTTTCCTCTCTTCTTTATCTTTCTACTTTCCCGTCTTCTGTCTTTTCCTCCTATCTCTTCTCTCTTCCTTATTCTTTTCCCAGTTTCTTCTCTCTTTCTCTCTTGCCCTCCCCACCTCCATCTTATTATTTCTTGTTCTGATAAAAGAATCATATTTCTTTTAAAGCAGAAGTATAAAATAATTATAAATATTTTCATGAAGCAAGAACAACTGAAATCCCTAAATTTAATGTTAGTTTTATTCATTTCTATTCAAAACCATATAAAGTGCACCATATCTTATGCTTTCTCATTCACCCAAGTTCAGGAAAACGTCCACAATTTCTTTGTTCCTTCTCTGCAGTTTTCAATTAAGACATGACTTCTAACTGAAGGAATTTAGAATTTTGAAATGAAATGCCAAATTCTGGCACAATTATGCTAAAGGCACGTTTATTTTTAACATCCAAAACATTGCAGCCAATCAAAAAAGAGAAAGCTAGAACATATGACAAGGACCTATTTCTACATCTTCAGTTCACACTCAATTGAAAAAAAAAAAAAAATTCTAGTCTATTATATCGTGTGAGAGAATAAATTAATAAAAAGAATAACTCCTTCCCTTACCAAAGATTTTTCTCAATATTCTTGTATTTGAAGAGTCATTCAGAACTTCAGAATATTTTATTCAATCACCAAAACAGGCATAAAARTCAAATTGATACAAAGAATAAGGAAGCTGGGAGTAATTACGAATAAAGATTAGATCCAAAGCAAACTATTGTTTTCTAGTAATACTTGTTTCTATAAAAGTAGTTGTATAAGCAAGACCATACTTTCACCCTAAACATTAAAATAAATGTAACTACTACAACTTTGCTGACTAATAAATGCCAATTATGTGCATGAAGTATTTTTGTTAAGAGCCCTTGCCTGTAAGAAAAGCCTGAAAATAAAAACAGAATGGGCGATCACAGTACACCCTGTACCTTTAAAAATATAGCAACATATGATTTATTGTGTTGTGTCAAATTAAAATATTTGTGTTGATGTGAAATGTTTAAGTTATACTTGTTGTACGTAAGGGAGTTTAACTTGGCAAAACAGCATAGTAAAACTTTTTTTTCCTTCTCTCAAAGGACCAGGCAGATACTTTTATTTTTGTGTTTTAACTTACTCCAGCTGTTGCAATTTAATCTATTAGTACAACTCCTTATTCTTCTTTGATTTAAGACAGCTCCCTAAGTCTGGAAGTGGGAAACTTAAGTTTCTATTTAACTTATAAATAAAAGTTAATCTCATTTCAAAATGTCACACACAACGTTTTAAAATTGTAAAAAAAAAAACCCATCAAATATTTTGTGAAAATAAAGCATTGATAACAAAAATAAAAGTTTCAGACTGGTCATTTTTGATAGCCACATCATTCCACCTGAAAGGTACTTGCTGAAGTAAAGTCCCTTTGAATGCAGGAGCTGACACACATATGCCAAAGAAACTAAAAATAATGTGGTTCACAAAAAAAAAAAAATCAGTCTTAACCCGAAATTGCTTTCTGTTTTTAAGAAAAAATTGAATGGGAAATAGAATATCAAATTAATTAACAGTACCAATCATGTCATTAATTCCTGGATTGTAGCTTGGGCACAAATAGTCTTGTATAACACTACTTTGGCTTATACAGTTCCGTACATAATTTGACTGAATGATTTATATTTATATCACTAAGATGCTACTACAAACAGAGAAAGGTTAATGGTGAGATTGGGCTTAGTGGTGTTGGCTTTGGATGAAGGGGACAGACACACTTTGAGTGCGAGTACAAACACACTTTTAAACTGCCTAATCTCCACTGGCCAAGAAAAGATTCCCTGAATGAAAGCAAGCAGTCTTCAACAAAACAAAGAAACAAATAAAAGCAAAACAACAACTTCCTCCTCGTCACGTATTCTTTAAGRTATCTTCTAAAACAAGTTCCTTGCTGCTGCTCATGGGTCATAGTTTTTTTCCTTTGTAACGACTGTAGGGGACACATGTTATTTTTTACACAATGATTTCATGTTTGATAATGGTTACTTAGAGTATTTAGCAGTCTAGAAAACAAAAACTCCAGGTGTATTGGTAATATAAAAAAAGAAAGAAAGGAAGAGCAAGTAATGGGGGCCATTTGCAAGAGAGAATAATTGTCTGGACCTCACACTTGTTTTATTTTATATGCAAATTAAATATAAAAGCATGCCAATGAATCTCTGAATGGTGTACCTTGATTTCTGATAGCAAATAAATATATCTTAAGCAAGCAATAGTAGCTCTGGATGCTGTAAGATCCTAAATAGGGTGACTCAGCTACGTTTGCTGGTTTTTTCTTGCTGGAAGGTAGTACTTACTGAAAAGAGCTACTATATCCCATTTTCCTTTCCTCATATTACAAATACAATGAAAACCAAAGGAAATGGGGGGGAAATCAATTTGACTTCTCTYTTAGCTATTGAGGGCAAACAGCAAAACAGTTCTTGAGGATCGTTTGAGCTCTTTCCCACACTCTGCTGTTGGAATAACTGAGCAAAGGATGTATTTGAGTATAATTTTGTGATTTACAACTTTATACGCATACAAAGTCATGTGTACGTGTACAGAGGTGAATTTGTCTCTGTAGCTGATATTTACATGCTCAAGCCCATAAACACAATTTCATACATGCAGTTTTTCAGTTCTTCTATTTATACTTTCATTGGAGGTATACGTTTTGGTCCTCAGTTCTCTTTTAAAATTGTAAATATTTGTCAGCYACACAATTACTGGTTCTAGCATACAGCTAGCATAAAACAAACAAATGTAGAGTTTATTGGGATTACAAACAGAAGATGGGAGCTTTCTAAACTGCTGGAAGAAAAATCAGCTCTTGAATAAAACATATTTTTACTTCACATGACAGCACATAAAAGCAAGTAAAATATGTTCAGGCACTTTTTGAATTCTGTTTTCAAATGAAGAGCATGCTTGTAAATTAATTTCACAGTAATTAAGACTACCTATGAGACTCAAAATGAATAAGATGGAATTGCTATGAGCTAGCCTTACATAAAAAAGAAATTCATGTATGTAACAAATTTTAAATAGTTATACCTGATCTTTTTCATTGTCCTCAAGACAATGAAATTCTGAGGCTTTTTGGGAGGCTTGATTCCATAAAAATGTACTACAAAATTTTAAATTAAATGTGCCAGTGTATAGCCATCAATCTCTCTAAAAGAGAACTAGTAAATTTTTCAGCTCATGCAATATGAATAGCAAAAAAAAAAATTCATAGATTTTTCTGTGTTTTTTCCCCTTCGGCTACGAAATGGTTTAATTACAGGTAGACTGAAACATACACACCCATATCTTTATAGAAACATAAAGACATCCACRGCAAACTGTTCCAGAAAAATAAATTATTACTAGAAAATGGTGCTTTCATAGAAAGCCTGACAATGTTTTTCTTCTTTCACATTCAAGTAAAACAGATTTAATTCAGTCTGCCAGAAATCGCTATGCTTCTGCTCTGTGAAAAATAYGCTAATGATGAAAATAAGGACTTGACAATTTACTGAATACTAAGCGGAAAATCTGTAATGAATTGCCTGTGTTGTAGTGTTCAGTTTAGGCTCTTTTTTTTTCTCAGTTGCTATGGAATACTAGAAATAGCATAAAGAAGATTATACTATTTTGTGGGATGTTGTGCATGTCCCTTAAGACAGAATGCTTAGAAATAAAGACAAAAGTCAGCTGTGGGATAAATGAAATTCAAAGCTGTAATAAATAATAGGCTTAAATACTAACTTTTCAATGCAAAAGTGAAATACAGAGAACAAAACAAATGCCAAAAAAAATTCAACCCCAACAAATAAATCTCAATCAGCAACTAGCAAGCTGAAACCTAGAGTAATTCATTTTACACCTGCAAGGAAAAGCAGCTTCTTAGGTTACTTGTATGGTGCAACAAAAGCTCATAAATCCGTTAAACGCAGGCATGTCTTCAAGTTCTCAGCCAGACTTCAATTTTCACTGCAGGTTTTAAGCCTTCCACAGATTAAACTCTTTTCCTAAGAATATTTAACCAGAGTGTACATTCAAAAGGTGACTCCTTCTAGCTAAAGTGTCTGTATCCTTCTGTGTTTGAAATTTTTATACATATGGCTTCTCCTGACAGGCTTATGTGTTGAATCGCATTTGTCCAAATATTACCTAAAGTAAATACAGTAGATTATTCTTGCCTTTTCGAAGCACAAGAGAGCTGAGCAAGGTTGCTGGCGACTCAGCAAGATTTTCACCCCTAACCAGCATACACCGACATTAAGCTCTCGTTTCTGATTTTTATTTGAAAATACTAGTTTATTACCTATGTACTTTGGTGTTAATATGTGGTAGAGCTTCATTTCAGAACAATGATGGAAAGAAAAACACATTCTGTCGAATTTCAGTTTCCCTAAAACATTTCTGAAAATTTTGTGTCTGGGCAACAATGGACAACCATTATTGGAAAGCTCTTCTATGTCCTTGCTTCTGTTAAAACGATGCTGGCAAAACAATCTGATAAAGGCAGTAAAATTGGAGAATGGATTTAACCTACCTACCTTCCACATAGTCATGTTTATAGAACTCCAGGCAGACTTTGGATAAAAGAACAAGAAAACACACTGTAGACTGGAAGATTTCATCATCTCTTCAATCATTTTTAAAAAAGAAATCGGGCTTAAAGCACTACACTGTAGGAAACATACCACACACACAAAACAAACCAAGCCAAACTCCCACCCCAAACAAATAAACCAACCAAAAAACTTTCCCTGCTGGAAGGATGGATTAAAGATACGGTGAAACTTTTCTAACATAACTTCTGTGAGTATCTGATTGTTTTGGATGCATGTAGGTCTCTTCAATACCTTTATTTAATTTCTCTCTCTCTGAAAGAGATACACTATTTTTAATGCAGAATTAAGTCTTCAAAATACCGAAACGTTGAAGAAAAGCATCTGTAGCATACAGTGTAGTTACTCTGTCTAGGAGAACTGTGGGAAGAGAGATATGACACAATACGCTCTTTTGGTATTGTTTTGGTAACAACAACTTATAATGTAGAAGGTTTCTCTTTTCAGCAGCCTGAACTACATCGTTGCTTTTCAGCCTCTTTCCACAGTAGTCTAGACTGAGAAACACAACATCGGAAAAAAGACAACAGAGCTTATATATTCTTACGTTAAACATCAAAATATATTGATAAAGGAATCACTACACTATGAAATGCAACACTGGAATTGTTGACAAATTTACATTATCTAGTCACAGCTGATGTCCACCTCCTACTTCAACATCAAATGACCTTTAACAGGAAGTGCTGTCATGGCTGCACAAAACTAGTAAATCTTTTAAGATCATCAGCAGCTGCACTGGTACCCACTATTTGTTACATTTAAGTTGCTGGATTTCCAGTTCTATTAAAAAAGGAGTATCTTATCTTTAACATTACATTAATGGAAGTCTTAATTTCAGAAAATTAGGCTGTGATAAGGAGGACTTGGGTGCACTCAAATATAAGATTTTTGCAATACAGATCCTTAGAAGTTGAAATGTTTATCACATCACAAAATCTATCATAATTTTTCCTAGGACAGCTAAATAAATGAACTTTTAAAATTTTCACATATCCTCTAAATTATTATAACTTAATATCTTACAATCGCACAGGTCACTCTCCCTTACCAGTAAAGCATCGAACAAATTAAAAAAGCTCTATACAGTGCATTAGCACAATGGTTTTTGAGAATATACAGATTAGGCTTGTGTGGAAGAAGCAGAAATCTAAGTCGCATAAAATAAAAATATTTTAATAGCATCAAGGAAACAACTGTGTCACACAGACTGGATTCCTGTTTTCCCAATCTTTACAGATGCATTTTGCAGAGCTGTTAATGGGTGTAAAGCAAAAAAGTTTATGGCAGAAATTAAAAAAAAAAAGCATGACTATTTCCTTTTATTTACATGAAAGGTGGAAAGGTGGTTATAATGTACATTTTAGCACACAAAGAAATATTGTACCAAATGGAAAAGTGAGGTCCTGAACACTATATGGGCAAAAATGCACTTGGAAAAGTAACAGCAACATGCTAATCTTCAAAAAAAAAAAAAAAGAGATAATCAACTGTTCTAAAATCTCAGTTGACCTGAGCATACGGGAACAGACTTCGAAATGATGACAAATCAGGGACAAAGTACAAAAGTGGAAGCCAGATGAACTTTTATAAACTGTTGTAAACTATCAGTTGAACGTCCCAGACATGGTAAAATAATGAAATTGTTTTATTTTCTCATACTGGTCCTAGAACCAAACTAAAGAAGAATGCTTGATTGGTCACAAGTCAGAACATGAAATAAATACTGGGATGTATCCACTGTAATACTTCAGAAAATTTCAGGCACATGGATTGGAGTTTGAGTCTTCAAAGAAAGGGAAAAAGGATGAGAGCAGATCAGGATAACTGGAGACCATGGGATGGGTGACTCAGTATGAGAAAGCAGAAAGAGTCATCTTGCAGAAAATAAACTCTTGGGACACGGGAGTGCATATAGATGGGGACTAACAGATATGCACTGGCAACACCAATTTAACGGAGAGGATACTGGGAGGGGAGGAGGGGAGGAGCAGAGGACCAGGTTATATTCCCAGCTCTACGTTTAGCTTTGATAAACATTACTCTGTTTCTGTCTCCATTCTCTTTTTACATATGCTCAATTAATACTAGTAACAGTAAGAACAGYATCTTCCAAAGTATTCTGTGTCATACTCGAAAAGTTCTTATAATTTAAGTTGTGCCATTTATCATCTGAAACTCAAAATGAAATTCATACCTTAATTATAAATGTAATTTTATAAAAAACAATGACATGCAGATTGATTTCACTGGACTGTTTATTGAAGTCCCTAGACAGAGACTCCACTGTCTTGTGAAAGAAAGAAGAGCAGCAATAAAACAAATACAACACTCCAGATAGTTTCTAGAATACTAAAATATGGAGAAAAAAAATAATGGTGGCTCAGGTAAAAAAATCCCAAACATTCAAGGTAGCTAAATGTCTTATACTGAAATATATATTGTATAGGTATACACAATGGAAGACTTACCATCACTAATAAATAAAAATTCTGCCATCTTTGCAATTAACTGAGGGAAAAAATTTGAGGTTTTATTATTTTACATCTATTTAATTCACACCTAAAAGCAGTTTTCCAAATCAATGCAAAGGTGGGATTACTGCTGTCAGACATGAGCAAGCTTTAAACTAACAGCAGGGTAATCACAATGCAAGAACATGGAATCAAGAATTCATAACCCTGATCTTAGGCTTGAGTTAATACCATAGATGTTTTAGGGCTACATCATTACCAAAAACTGAAATAATTATTAGAGGTGAAAGGGGGAAATTATGCAATCTACAGTTCCAACACTGGAATGCAATATAAGAAACCCACCAGTTTTTACCAGGTTAACTGCACCATACATAACAATGCTGGGAACGTCTAGGCAAGAAGAAGCAAGCCTGAGATTTTCAGCTGGCAAACTGCTGCTGTCAGAACTGCCTACCAAATTAGGTGGTCTGTTGTTACACTGGGAAGAACCATGTTTCAAACACATTTCTGAAGTGAATTTATGCAGAAAGACAGGTTGTACTGAAAGTTTGTTTCTTTCACTGCTCTACAGCCAAAAGCCACATCTGTAGAAGCATGAAAATCAACTTAATAATGCCAGGCAAAAGAATCTGAATAGCTTTCTCTCTCTCTCTTTCCATCACTGCTTCCTTTCAGTCCATTGCAGGGAATAACTACCTTCAGACAAAACAATGCACTCTCTTCAGCTGAAGAGGCTCCCAAATAAATTCTATCAGACATATGCAACCACAGAAGCCTCTTAGCTGTCTGTGCTCTTCCGTTGGCAACCAAAGCCTTAAGACAAAAACTGTGGTTCTTTCAATTAAATTTTTAAGTGGTTTTGGTAATTGCAGGGCACTAGTTTTGTTTTCTTTTCTTTTTAAGTGGAAGATAAAAACTGTGACTTAATAATTATTAATCACAACGACATCTTGGAATGACTTTACAGAGAAAGTAAAAAATTCTCTGTCTACATGCATGCACAATAAAACATGGAACCTGAAAATGATAAACAACAGAAGACAGTTGCCAGCTCATTTAGCCTATTTACAGCAGCATTCAGAAGGGATTTTATTTTTAAGTCAATAGCTCTAAGGATGAAGTATGCAAAGGCTTAAAGAGACACTGTCAAAAAGATCAAAGGATTCACAAGTGACGGTAGTATTTTCAGGAGTCCCCTCTAACTTCAAAGCTAAAGACAGACCCTGCACGGATCATATGCTTTATTCCATTGATGACTCCACTCAGCAGTTCAAAGTGAGTTTAATTCTAGCTAACCCATTAGTCACATATTTTTGCAAAAGGAGTGTAAATCTATAGTAAGAGTGTCTTTGAGATTTATTAGGGTCATACTTTGCCGCTTTCCTAGGCTCAGAAGACTTAATATGTTATGATATCATTCATGATAAATATTATCAACACTGTGGAGTGCAGAAGAAACTGCACTATTGCCAGTGCCAGTGGCAAGCATCTCTTCTTAGTCTTCTGAAAGACTACTGTCACAACAATAAATCAATAGATAGCTTAGTCTTGCAAAGCAAAAGACAAAATATGCAGCGGAAAACACAAAGAAGGAGGAGATAGGACTGATGCTGTGATGCCCATAGCTGAAATTAAGATCAACAAAGAAACATCAAGACAAAGCAGTTTCAGATTCCTACTGGAAAATGAAAAACAGAATGAGACAAATCAACTTTTTTGAAACTCTTCTATGTTTTACCTGAACAGAATAATCCAAGTTAGTTGACTACAGAAGTCAATTACTCTAGTTGAACAGCAAAAACACTATGAAATTATCCCATTCCAGGGTTCACAGTCCTGAGTCTAATGGAGGAGGAAAGCAAATAGCTAGCATAGCTGTGGGCTACAGTTGTACTCCAAGAAATTAAACACTGCTTGTCCCATTTTTAAAGTTTATTGGCTTTTAACTTCTACTGAGAATCTTTGGTTTTAATCTTATCCAGACAAGTCAATTTCCCAGCCTCACCAAGCAAAGGAGAAAGGGAACTACAGAAAGCCAAGACATAATCTAGGGTTATTAGCATGAAACATTTATCAGAGTTTGGCTGGATATTCTCCCCTAGGACTCAAACAATGTGTATGGCCTAAGTACTGAAAATTGTTCTAGAAAAATTAATAGAAAAACATGGATCAAGGGATATGCTAGGTCATTCCCCTAGTTCAAGGCAGGATCAACCAAATCTACATAACTCCTGACAGACACATAGCTAAATTGGGGTTTGGTAAGACCTAGCGATCTCTCACATCCCTTCCACAGCTCATGACAGAAATTAATTATATCTGTTAGGAAGAAAAAAACCAAAATCTTTGTACTATCTAATAGGACTCTTCTCTTGCTAAAATTTAAAGGCCTTATTTCTTGTTCTGTCCATATCAGACATTTAAGATAACTTACTCCCCCACTATTTTCCTATCTTTTGTGTAGCTGAAGACTTGCTATATTTATACTCAATCTCCTCTTCCTTAATCCAAACACCAAATTCATACCAACTTCTGTCTTATCACATCTCCCTGATAATTTTAAGCAGTCTTCACTTGGTCCTATTCTTCATGAAGGTGCCCCAAACAGAAGGGGACAGGTAGGTCATTTCAGGTGGTTCTACAGGCAATTCCCAGGTGATGACAAAAAAAGACAAAAACCAAGGGAACAGAAAGGGACAGAAAAGCATCTGGCAAGTTTCTGGGACTGTACTAGGTTTGACTTGAACCCGTGGGGAAGAAGCAGCTGGAAACATTGAGTGTTCATGAAGGGATGATTCTTCATTTTTAGTAAAATAAGGGAGAACACAAAAAGAAGAAAAAAAGGCTTCAGGAAACTAAACTTCAGCAAACTCACCCACACAACATGCACAAAAAAATTTCTGTAAGCACATCAGCAGATAGGAAACTGACTTGCTCTTTCATGAAGTGGTGGAACTGAGTACTTACACTCTAATCACACGAATGCTGATGCCTAATCAGAAAGGTGTCTATGATTAGACAGCTGCTACACCAGGAACAAACATGGGAAAATTGATTAGATGATAATTAAATAAATTAGATATTCTCAAATCAGTTAAATGTGTTGAAACTCACCATAGGTAATTACAGCTGACTGGATCCATCTAAGAATTATCAATAATCATTTTTGAGAATTTGTAGAGGATAGCAGTGATTCCAAAAGAATGGAAAACACTCAGTGAATTCGCTTTAAATAAAACAAAATGAAAGAAGACAGGTTCAAAGATGTACAGATACAGCAACTGAATTTCAATTCCCCAAAATATGGAATAAAATTATTTCGAAGTATTTAGCAGATAAGAAGTTGAGTAATACACAGACCTGTCAAGACCAAGTTACATCAAATCTATCAAAATATTCTTGGCGACACAGCAGCAGACCCTGTAGCTAGAGAAGCAGCAGTAGGTATCAGATAGCCTGACTTAATGAGTCTTTGGGCACTGTTTCTCATGGGACTTCCATAAGCAAAGGAGAGAAATATAATGCTGCAAAATGAAACAAATTCTAATAAGCAGATGACACTAAACTTGGAAAAGCTGAATGCACGCTGAATGACAAGAGTACATGGTTTAGGCAATCTCACTGAGTTTGAGAAACAGTCTGCAGAAAACCTAAATACGATTTAGTAAGGGAAATTCTAGATCTTAACAAGAATAAGTAACAAGAGATGCAAGATGGAGAACAACTAGCAAGGCAGCAGTGCAGTGGGAAAGGAGCACTGGGCTGAGAGTGGATCATACTCTCACTAGTAGTCTGTGTCACATGAGCAAAATCAGCAAAATCTCATGCTAGGATGTACAGAAGAGTATTGTGAGTCTAGAAATTTACAGCGGCACAGGGAAACATTTTCAGGACAAAAAATCCAGAGCACTGCACACTAAAGTGAGCTGCTGTCTATTTGCCTTGTAAAGAGATTTCAGTGTCCAGGACTGTTGGCCTGACACTGTTCACTATCAGCACAGGCATGAATGTTAAATAAATACTTCTCCCTCCTCCCCACCACCCACAGAAGAAAACCATACATTTTCTACATCCCAGAAGGGTTTGCCTTAAAAGTTTTTAATCCTTCTAGGTAGCAGAAAAACAGTCTGCCTCGTGACCATTTTACAACCAAGCACCATAACAAGAAAGATATTTAAGAAACAAAAATGAGTTGTACCTCCATCAAGATATAAGAAACTAGGTAGGTATACAATCTCTCACAGGATACATCAGAAGAGTTTTTATTTTTGTTTGTAACATATATCTGCTTTGTAAATTTGGAATTTTCATCCTTTTGTATTTAATTGTATGAGTAATATAAAAATACATGTGCAACTTTATGTTTGCTTTATGGCAAACAGAGAAAAAGAGGCTGCATAGTCTGACAGTGCCTTTTTAAAGATTACACATAATGACAACGAGATGGCTGAAAATCATACATTATTCTTTCAGATTTACTACCGCAGCAAAAAGCTTTAGATTAATTAATGCTGCAATATATATGAAAAATGACTAAGCCAATTAATCTCATTCATCTATAAATGGAACAGTAGAGAGAAGAATTCTTGAAGAACTTCATTTAAAATTGGCAAGGTTCTACAGACTATGATAATCAGTATCAAGGAATAAGTAAAGTGTATTAAAGTAGTAACATATTCCTGGTRTAAGTTCAGACTTGCAAGAATACACAAATCAATACAGAATAAAATATGTTAGTGCCATTCTACTGCTTACGGCCAGGTGACTGCACATCATAAATTTACATCCCTTGCTCATCTTAGCTGGCTGCATCAGAGAGACCAGGAGAGACCATCTTTAGTGACAGCAAAGGCACCACTGGGCAGGAAAGTACTGAAAGAAATTGCAGAGCTGGATGAAGTGAACAGGACGATCTAAATTGAAGTACTGTGAAAACCAAACATTACTTACACACTGAGGCCCARTCAACAAATATGTGTGTGAAGTCAAATACCTTACTGGTTCCTATTAAGAGTTAGGCACTTGGATAACTTTGCAAGTTTGTGTCTAATCAATATTAAAATGCAGCAGAAACACAACTTTTTCATGAAATCAGAATCKAAATGAAAATCCAAAGACTCAAAAACAAAGTCAATACAGAATCAACATTTTTTTGTTTTACAATTCCAGAATTTAGAATGTTCATGCTAAGGAGCTTAGGATGACCTAGCCTATAATATAGTACTATGTTTCAAGTATAAAGAACACTGAATTTTATCCTTTTCAGTTTTCTAGAACTCATGACTACACATAGCATCCTGCAATCTACTGCACGTTCACACATACCTGCATATACCATACCATGAACAAAAATCTGAACGAATCTGAATTTCTGTCCTATTTCTCTTCAATTCTCAGTTTCTTAGTAAYTGAAGAAATGAAAGATCATCTGGTTTTAAACCTCTTTAAAGGAGTCTTTCTCTTATTATTTATTCTGTAGCAATTAAAAATGGCGTTGACATTTTCTACATTTAAAATATAAAACATTGCCTTCACTCCTTCCCATAGGTTTTCCACTCAAAATTTTCATCGTGCACTGACCACAAGAACAAGAATTTTTAAAAATTATGAAGGCATTTGAGCCCCTCCCATATAACTGTCTCATATCACAAGACATAAGGAGAAGAAAGCAATCTATTCACTGCTCTGAGAAACAATATCTTAACAAAACATATTTTCAAAATTGTGTTTTCTTGCATTTTTGTTGTTGTATGCAAATTGTTGCAGCATAACATGTTTGGACATTCATTTTCAGAAGTTTTCATCCCTTTGTTTCCTTGGAATTGTTGCCAAATATACTTGAAGCATCTTCTTGACAGGAACTAAAGCTGTAAATGGTGGCAAATTCAACTTGCCCTTGCATACCACCTCTTTTGCAATTTTACCAAAACACAGTTATTACAAGAATTTTATGGGGCTACCAACTAAGCAGTGCATGGTTATGCTGTGCAAGCAATCACACAGACTGGGTTCTGTTCTGTTTCCTAGGAACAACAGTGAATTCAGTAGAAGTATGACCCATGGTTACTTCTGGTTCACCTTTACAGGGGCTTTGAAGTTCTCTTGTACTAAACCTCAGGTTCCACACTAGAAGAATATAATTAAAATAAAAGCAAATGTCTCCCTTTGCTTTGAGACAGCAACAAGTAATAAAACAATTTATTAAAATATAAAAATTTTACTATAATATTTGGAGAAGAGGAAAGCGCATCTTGTAGGACACCCCCACCAGTCAACCAATTTTTCCTTAATTTATTTTCACTTCCTGCCCAAGTTTCCATTTGCAGGTCCCTAGAGGACCTACCAAGTAGGCAGTCACCCTGGAGAACAAAAAGCTGCATGTACATCTGAACCAGGCATCACTGGAAGACAACTGATTGATTTTCATAGTCTCTGGATAACCCATCTATCCTCTAAAAGCCTAATTATTGTCRCTGAAACCTGTATCTGCAGTCACAGACTAGCTCCCAGGGTCCAAACACCCCCCTCCTTCCATTCCCAGTTCTTTATCAGCACCACCTCTGCTACCACAGGCAACACCAGCCTGTCCCAACAGTGATTTAAGTGCCAGACCACAAACCCCAGTGAGAAGTGCACCAAGCTTCATCTTGCACCTCCTCCACACACAGTGGCAGAGGCAACCCAGCCGTTAAGCTTCAGTCCTTAAGCAAAAAAAGAGGTGTAGCACTGGGCTGTCTGAGCAGATCACACTGTCTTTCTAAAGAAAGGCCACTGGACTGGAGCTGGCCCACAGACTCCTTTTGGAAGATACAAAGTTAAGTCAGTCACAAACCATTTTAAAAGCCTTGTACTAACAAACAAAACCATCAGCTTTATTTCCCACTTTGGTACTCGAAATCAATTCAGACAGCACTTTAAGTTTTGGGAAGATTATATACTATTCCTAGATCGTTTTCACAGAGATAGCAAAAAATACAGAACATATAAACACTGACCTTGTTTCTTTTAACCCTTCTTTCTGAATGACTTCCAGTATTTGTTTTGCAGTCATTGGTGAGTTGGGGTACTTCTCCAGTGCCTAAAAAGAAATAATAAACGTGTAAGTGACAAGACACAGCTGTTCTGTGAATCTGAAAGGTTATGTGATCATGCAGTTTTTATGTAGTCATTTGTGAAAGGCAGGGAACAATAGTGTTGAGACTAGAGTCCTCCGTCTGTTGGAAGGCCAGATACAACCCAAGAAACTGCAGCAAGAAAAAGATACTTGCTGGTTTTGTACATCATCTGCTACATCTGCCTGGGAAAACTCTTACCAGGTTCCAAATAAAAGAGTTGGAATACACAACTGGTTTTATGACACAGCAACAGATTTTCTTTCAGGTATGAGGGGAAAAAAAACAAAACACAAGAGCCAAAGGGGGAAAAAAAAAAAAAAGACTAGCATTTTCTTTGATTTTTATTACTTTAGGATCATTTGAGGTCATTTGAATATTCTACACTTAGCTTTGCCRTGATCTCAGAAAAAAATTGGCTAAAACCTTCTATTTGTAGACCAGCAGCTACTGTAAGAATTGACACAGTGGGGTTCAATTTTAAAATGCTTTTTGATTCTAAAAACAATGAAAAATGAAGCAATCAGAACAGTCACAGCACACAAGATGCTACATGACAGAGTGCAGTATATTTCTCCAGTTCAGCTCAGTTTTCCACTCCTTTGCCTTTTCCAATTGAGCCCAAAGTAACCCACTCCTCTTTACAGAGATAGAACCCTCTTTTAAGTATTGTTCTGATTTTCCACTTCCTTTTTGTCCCCATCAGTTTTACGCTGTTAAACAAACAGCCACTCTTTTGCTCATGTAGAATGCCAGACTGACAGCCCTGGAAAATGAAACCCTTCAATCAGCAGTAAAAGGTGCAGCACAGGCCACGGCAATCAAGCTTCCCAGAGCATCTTGCCAACATATCTTAGCCAGAACTTGCATTTCTACTCTGTGTAAATATGAAATCAGTTTGGTCTGATTCAAACGATCCTGAGCTTCTCCCTAGTAGTTACCAAATAATGGCAATTGTGAAAATAGCTACTACTATGTAGATACCTGCCCATTAGGAACTAGAGACACCACCACATCATATCATGCAAGTCAAACTGTGAAGGGTGCTAGCCAGGGCTGTAATTCAGCAGCTCACCCAAAGCCAAAGACTGCTTACTCACTACAGCTTGACCAGCTCAGCTCTCTCCTACCATTTTACCGTTCTGATTTCCTGCCTGTTCTCTTTCACAGCCAAAACACAGTTTACCAAATCCTTCAATTCTTTGTTAGAGATGAGCTTTGGATGCTTTATCTTTCAGTTCCACAAAGGAAAATGTGTAAGTGAAGGCTGCACTAGAAAGGTCTGGGAGCTGAACTGAGCTTATCTCGTGTACATCAATAGGCAAGATTCAAAAGGGACCCATTAAGAAAGGAAAACTGAAAGGTGAATTGAAAAGAGAAAGAAGAGAGGGTCGGAAAGACTAAAAGTATAGCAATGAGAAAGGACAGAAGGAACTGCAGAGGGCTGGGAAAAGGGCCATTGCACACAAGGGAAGAGAAATTATATGATGTATTAGTGACAGAACAACAATGACACATTGGAAAAATGACAATGCGTATAAAGATTAAGACTAGGGTGAGAAAAGATTAATGGTATGAAGAGACAAAAATGAAAACTTTAACCTTCAGAGAGAAGACAAAGTACAAGGTAAAATGAGAATACACCAAAACAAAGGGAAAAGAGGAGAACTAAACTGGGAACATTCCAGAGGGCAAACTGTAAAGGACAGAAGAGGATACTACACTGTACTGGACATGGCTATGAAGGAAACTGTGTGCACTTGAAAGTGGGGTTACTCACTGTGGAGGATTCCCTGTTTCTCTTCCTGAGTACAGGCCCCTCAGCACACCTGGGCAGCTCCTCCCTGCAATTGAGAAAATTTGGGTAGCCCTGTCCCCTCCTCTACGACATCACATCCTACTCTATAAAGTCAGTAAAAGTGTCAAGTATTACCACGAGAGTTTGACAATAATGGGAAAGAAACAATAAAGCTACACAAGCATCAGAAGTCACCCTGTCCTGGACAATGGGAGAAGAGAGAGCAGTTTGTGCTGAGGAAGCTGCACTGAACTGGTTGTGGAAACAATGACCAGACATACGGATATAGAAGATCATCTTCACCAAGCAACAATGAAACCAACAAGTAGGATGCATAACACCACTACAGAAAGTTTAATGAAACCCACAGGGCAGATTTCAAATACCACAGTATGAAGTGAACACATTCAGGGTATAATGACAAATTGAAATACAGAGTATGTTAGACAGGCTGAAAGTGCTGGAGTAAACAATTGCCCATTGTGTAGATTTGCTTTATGCCGGACATGTAGCGTGGGCTGCAGTTCATACACCGCRTGAATTTAGTCCTGTTCATCTAACCCTTTAAACCCTGTTATTTAAGGAACTGTTCATACCCTAACGGAAAAGCATTAATTCTCCAATTCAAACACTGCTTAAGTTGAAAATCCTGTTACTGTGTACATGAGTAAGTTTTCTTTATTGTAACAAGATTAATTTAGCAGAGAACCTTAGTAAAGATGGGTTTTTTCTGCCCCACCCACCATGCTGTCCATCCTCATTGCTCCTCCCCCTCCCCAGTTTTAGCCTAATCATTTAGCACAGTAAGAAAATAAAAATAATTACTTGTAAAAACATTTCAATGATAATATCATTTTCGTCCCTGAGTTACGGAAAACAGCATCAGAGTATTATTTAAGATTCTGTGAGCTAATGAATACACTGAACTGATAATTACACTAGTGTCTCTTGCCTCTGTATCTCACCACTAACACTGCTAAAAGCCTGCAATCCCTTTTGCATTTCTAAGACTTTAAAAAATAATATTAGAAATTCAAAATGAATAACTAACTGTGCTGTAAGGCAAATAACATACTAAAATGCAGAAGCATAGTTAAGTCATAAGCTTCTTGGTCAGACATAGTAATGCACATCAGGGCAGGAAGTCCTAATTTGTTGTAAAGATCTTTCTTCTTCCTCCCACTCCATCCACCAACACTCGTATCATATATGGGCAGTGACTAATAATGCTGAAATTAAAGCACGCCAAAGTACTGTCATGAAGAGTATGGCTGTTTCAATATATTTTGTTAAGAAGGACAATGGCAGCAGAATGGTTTGCACTGACTGCAACCTCTATCACAGAGGATCAAATATGCTCTATTTATTCCTGCCATTCAACCATAGCCTTAAAAAGGAACAGCCGCTAAATAACTGGGACAAATAATGCGATACCCATCAGGACAATCTGAAAGAACAGACGTAGTCATTGCACAGAACACATTCTTGGTGTTTGTTCAAACCCTGGTTAATGGCTCAAAGAGGAGACGGCTCCGATCCTACCAAGCATGGTGGAAATTAAACCTCCCAGCAAGCGGTAGCAGCCTGACAAATTGTTGCATCTGTGTCACCTACAGGTATCAACTCACAGCTTCAGAGATATTAAATAATCCCATAGATGCCACAAACACATGTATCCCCATTTTCATTGCAGAAGTCATGGCAGTTATGTGAGACAAGAAGAAATACAAATTCCTTTTCTCACCATGGCATCTATCATCATCTGTGTGTTGACAACTGCTGAAAAAAAAAATCAGTTGCCACACGTGGGAAAAACATTTTTCCAGTGAACTGTTAACAAGTAAACTATAGTGCAGAGTCAAGACTCTCAGCTTCACATAAGAGAGAAATCCTGAATACTCAGCTTGCCTACAAAATCAGAAGAGAACTTCTATGTAACTGATGGAATTATTAGTTTAATTTATATATACAGATGCTTGTGACTACCTGAATCCGATCTGCTCAATCATTTGCATTTCAGCCACTGGAGGGAACACAGCAGAGGGACAGAGTGAAGAAAGGCAAACCAGAGACTTGGCCCCTTTGCAACCTATAAACATTCCTGCAGAAAACGGGAAGCTTTGCCTGTATAGCTATCAGTTATSACACTGACAGAAAAGAATTCTTCTGAACAAGAACCAAGTGTGTTCTGATACTGGGTTGTGGTCCAAAAGCAACAGGCACATCAGCTTAGTGGGCTTGATGAYGCTTATTGTGTGACCAGACACTCTGAAATCACCCAGAACTTCTTCCATTTCTGATGCTGCTGGCAGAGATCTGAAGGTCAGGTAGCTGACAAAAATCAGGATCATTTTATCATAACACGCTGAGACACTAGTCACAAACTGAAGCAATTCTCCTTAGAACATTATTTCAAATAACCCAGGAGGAGGAGAAAGAGGAACAGTACAGTTATTCCCAGTGCTCCTACTCATCAGCTAAAATACGACTCGGGCTGAACTACACAATGGACAATCTTTACTGCCCAAAGACAGCAGGGTGAATAAAAGAACAAAAAACCAAACAAACAAACAAGCAAACAAAGCCACCAAACAAACCCCCCAAAAACTTTCCTTCTCCTAAGCAGAAAATATAGTATTTTCTATAAAAATAGTATTTTCTAGCCACCCGTTACTAAATTAATTAATTGAAAGATGGAGTATCAAACAGGGTACAAGAAATAACAGCATCCTGGAAAAAATCCAGCATTGTCTTCTACAGCTGCTTATGTGAGGTTAACAGGAGGACTGACTTCTATTGTGGAAATGCCCCACTCAAATCTTTTGTGTTCATTTTTGATTAACAGCTTTAGTCATTGGGGAATTATCAGCAGCTTGGTAAAAGTTCAAAGCCCTTTGTGTGAAGAAAGATGGATAAAAGGTTCAGAGAGGAGGGGAGGGTACAGAGTGGGGGAAGAAAGGAAGTGCACAGAGATGGATGAAGAGGCGAAAACAGCAAGGAAGGGTACATGATACATGAAAAAGAGGGATGATAATAAGGGTAGATGCACTATGACCTATTTTAACACAAGTTCTCAAATAGGTATTCACAGAACTCTTGCTGATGGCGATCAAGAGAAAGGTAAAGAGTAGTTTCCAGGTACTAAAATATTAAAAGAATCTGAAATTGGAGTAATAATTCTCCTGGTAAGACTTTTGCCTTTGAGCAGTTGCAATTACCATAAGGAAATTRTAAAATCTAAGAAGGTGCATTTCATAAGACATGTCTTTCACAGTATGCTCCGTACTATGAAATTGTCTTTGTAATCCATGTGACACTACAGATAAGCAAGAAAAGCAACATCAAGCAAGGAAAGGAACAAAAATGTAACACGAATAAGAAAGCAACACATAAAAAATACCATAACCTGCTGAAATACATTAAGTTTTAACATCACTTTTGTGCATACTTGCTAGTTCACACTTTTTTTAGGTTCAGAGGTAATGCTACTGACCTGTAGAGCTCAAACGGTTTMAAGTACACTCATAAAGTAATTTTCCCCAGCTCTCTTTCAGTCAGAAGCACTTTACTGCTCCTTTAGTGTGAACTACAAGGAACAACTGGGGAAGTGTTTCCTGCAAGAGAATTTCTACTCTAGAATTTGTTYGCAAGTTGGTCTGAAACCATCTAGCTTTGCTAACCTGCCAGATCCATAAGGCATTATCATCTCCTAAGACACTGAATGAAAGAAAAGAACAAGAAAGAAGCTGAATAGTTTCTTTGTTCATGCCGTTGCTTAAACTGGATCACTTGAGGCTTGTTCTAAGATGTCTGAAACTTTTATTGTTCTTTCTAAAATTTATTTATAATGTCATATTTCAAATGGATATAAAGGCAGGAATAGTGCTTTGGAAACTCCAGATAAACTCTACACTTGGTATTTTGAATTCAAAAGAAATTAGATTACAATTCAATTAAAATTAACATATAATTGGGCTATTCCTTTAAAAGGCACAAGCTCTAACAGCAGTGACATCCTGCCATTGCCAGTGGTCTCATACATCACACCAGAAAATGCAGGGTAAAGTGTTCAACCCTAAACAACTGACTTATAATAACTTATTGATCTGGTCTAACATACTGAAACAAATGGAAACCTTTGTATTTCTTTACTAAGGCAACCAGCCTGTCCAAGCAACCAGGAACTTCCACTTAAAAGCTCTGTAAGCTCAGATCCATAAACACCTCTGTGACTGTAACAGGATGAACCTAGTGAGCACAGAGAATCCTATCAGATTTCTGTAAGATCAGGATCGAAGATACCCCAGTGAGCACGATGTCAAACTTGCTACCCCAGTATGGGTTCCACAATTAGCAGCAGGACTACTAGAGATGATTTCAGTCCAAGCAATCCAGATTGGGAACATCCAGATTCCCAGAACGACTGCTCAGTTCTGACAGCACAGTCCAGACTTCTGCTTAGCCATGCAAGCCACACCTCTCCCTGCCTTCTACCACAATACTCCATTGCCTCTCATTCTGCCCAGCCTTTCCCTACTGTCAAAGTGATACTCTTGCATTCTGAGGTGTTGCAATACCTCTACCTACCATATCTCCCACCTTTCCACATCCTTACCAAAATACCTTTCTTCCCCAGTCCTTACCACAGTACAAGCCTACAGGATATTCCTATGTCCTCTTCCCCCTCAAACATGAGCACATTCACACAGATACAGTTGGTTGCCATGGGTTCCCCAAAACCCACACTCAGGTACACAAGTACTGCCTAGGTGGTCAGCACTGATACCTTGCAGGAGCACACTGTAGCTCTTAGTGCTGACAGGACAAACTGTGCTGTAAACCTCCTGTGGCTTGTGGACCATATTCTCTTGCCTACTTAGTTTAGATTAGAAGTTTCATCAGTGCACCCAGCTGAAAAACATGGGTCAAAGCTGTCTAAAACTCCAAATCATTATTTCAGAGAAGGGACGAGGAGCAAAACACAGCTCTGCCACCCAAAAACAGTAGTAAAGTCTGTACTCATTTAGTGATCACTTAGGCCATGATCCTGAAATGCCTCTAATTACAGCAGGGATAAAAATTCCCCTTTGGCACCTACCTCTGTACAAAATGAAGAGAAACCATGCTTAGCTGGCTGGAACTAACAGTGCTGCATGGATACCAGTGCCCTGTAGGCTACCTTTACATTACAGATAACAGAGGAAAGAACTACCACCAGTGTGAATACATTCATCACTACTAAGGGAACAAAAACCCCCAAAAAATTAAGCAACCCCAAACCTTAAACATATTTGCTTCCATATATACTGTTTTCTCTATTGGAAGATGATACAGATTTTTTTTTCTGAGACACTGAAAGGTTTGCTGTATAACTTATGTTTCAGCATAGTAGAATAAATACAAATAAAGAATTACTAAGAGTAAAACTTTACATGTTTGTTTCAGCAGCTTTCATCGCTTATTTTCCTCAGGCAAGCGTAATGTGTAAGGGTTACTTTTAATGTGAGAAATAAAATTCCTACTGGCTACTCTCTGAATGTACCAAATTTAACAGGAGGTGACAGTTGTGCTGATTTTCTTGCCATTACTTTACTATCAGAGCTTATCTTGTTAGACAGTGTCCTACAGATACAGACCTAAGATTTCTAGAAGGCAAAAAAGAAAACAGAAAAAAAAGAAAAAAGAGGAGGAAATAGAAAACATTTTAAACTATGCACTCTACATAAATACTCTTACGTATTAGTTTTGACCATTTTAAGCATTTCATTCTGGTAAAATTCACCCACTAAAAGGAGAGGTTTCATGCTTCTGAAACTGACATTGACTCCATTGATGCACCATGAATATATTTATGTTTATAAAATATGTTTAATGACAGCGAACATAAAACCATAAAAATTATACTTCTATTTTAATTTTGTGGGATAGATGGCAAGAAACTAATTCACGAAATTTACTGCACATTTTGATGTTTAGGTGAACAACAAGGATAAGACACGCTGATCCTCTTTACCTCACAAGAGAAGTCCATAAACTTCACAACTCATTTGAATGGACTGTTCCTCACTCAAAGGATGACACACCCTTCAAAACAATAAGCAAACAGAGATGTAGAACATAACTAGCAATCTTTCTTAATAATTGTACCCCAGAAAGAAAGACCAGAATGTATCTAATGCACAGAAAACATGGAATGAAATTCCTAAGATATGTACGGCAAGTGATAAAGCTGGAAAAAACAGAAGTCCCTTGCAATCCCAGACACAACAGAACGCCACTTTCAGTTCTATAAGTTCCCTGAGTCCACCTGTTCAATTACTGGAGGGAAAATGGAAAACCATAATCTCCATAAAATGAAAAATGATGATTTTGCTATTGGTTTGGTTTTGGAATTTCTGGGGGGGAGGAAGAAATGTTGTTTGTTTTAAATAGAGCAATTCTTTCTTGTCAGAACAGACAATAGAAAAGAGCAGAGTGTTCAGAGTCCTTGTGTGTTATGCACCTTTTTTCCTTTCAAAGCTGCACAATTACTTCACATCAGGTTTTATTAGTCTGAATCATGACATCATTATGTACAGAGTACAGTTCACTGGCACAATCCAGATCTACTGCTTAAATTGCTCTGAGAATAGATATGGTAAGTCATGTTTTTGAACTAAAGAAATACAGCCTTCTCAAAGAATGTGTAAAGAGAGAATTCTTTTGTTAGCTGTCAGTGAGATTTTGCTATCTCTGTTAAATATATAATGGTTAGTGTCATAACGAAGATCAGCCATCGTGTTATGGCATTTATCTTCATGAGTGAAGAGAGGAAGGGCTACTGTGATTTGTTCCGTCTCTCCTCATGAGACGATTAATGTCATAAGAGATTAGTCTTCAGTACTGACTTGTACACAGAATAAAATACAGGGCTGGAGTGGGATGCTAAGCAGTTTTAATTGCCACAAGTTTGGAAGCCCACATCACTTACATATGGCACAGTTGACAATTAGTCATCTAAGATTTTCAAAAATAGGAGAATATTTTGCAGCTCACTAACTCATATCCATTTTGTGTCATTTATTTGTTCAGTCCTTCTTAGCAGTCTTTCCACACAGTTCTTTCCCCCATCTCATCACCTAAGTCCACCCACACTTGTCCGCTTAAACACACCATTTATTGTAGAAYTGAAGTCCATGCTGGTGGTTTATAGCGATTTTTCATAGCATCTGTCTAAAGGTTTAAAAAATACACTACTTAACAACTATTACTAAACAACATTTGTCACAATACACGCGGATTAGAAAGAGTGTAAAATGGCTCTGTATATAAGTTTGTATAAGCTGTATAAACAGCCTTCCTCATTATTTGCGAAAAGCTACGTGCTCACCTCTTCCCAGGGACCTCATAAAATAGTCTGGCCATCCTAAACTGAAGATAATAATTTTTCAGAAGCTTATCACTTTGCAGAAATGCACACATAATATTTTGTTTACATGCTGCCTGCTTCTTCCTATGGAATAAAATACTTCAAATAATACTGTGGTGGAAAAAAACCTAAACCAACAAAACAAGCCACCAAAATGACTAGCAAAAGTTCTGTTAGAAAGGGAAGAATTATTTTTCCCCCAAACCAGAACATGAATATTCTGCATTTTCTTAAATTCTCCTTTTCTGAATACTGCTAAATCATAAATATCCTTGATATAAACGGGTATTTTGTTAAAAACAGCAATTCTTTACCATTGGTGTATATCAAACAGAAGACATTATTAAAAAGCTCTCATGATAAAGTGTTATCTTTATCTAGGCTTCTCAAATATTGACTTAAACATTTTTATCAGGCTGTTAATCACAACCACATTCAACGTGACCAGCAACCGAGACCAGTCCTGACAGCCAGGTAACAGGGCAACATTATGGCAGGGAAAAAGTATTGTGAAAGCTAAGGACATTTCTTATTGATGGTAAGTGGATAGGAGAGAAAAATCAATGGGTTCCTCATCAGTACAACTGTCTACCAGCTGGATGCTGATTTTCCTTAGAGATTAAAACCAATAGGAGCAATCACTTGGCACAGGTGAACAAATTCAATAGGACCTCCAGTCTACAAAGAAGAAAAGTGAGCTGTGACTTCAAGGCTGGAGTTCATGAAGAGACAAAATGCTGATTGCTAAACCAACAGTTTGTAATCACATCTCGAAACAAAATACAGAACATGTCTTCCCCCCTGGGGGTACAACCTGAAAATGTTCAGAATAATCTCCAATTGTTGTGAAGGTTCCAAACTCCTGACTCTGCTCAAAGGAATTATTTCGAGCTGCAAGACTGGCTGACCCCTCCAAGTCAAGCTGGACAAGCACTGACCACGTCACAGTGCGAAATGGCCATCAGCCACACACATCATGCAACTACCATCACTGAACACCAGAATCAAAGCAAATTGGTCAACAGAGAAAAATCACAGAGGATTTTAGAAGGGAATATAAATACAGAGGCTTCTCATAAAGCTAGGCTTCTCATGCAAGACAAACTTCTGTTTTTAAGGATCCTTAACATTATAGCATATTTCTTATCCTAAGACCACTCACTATACAGTGAACAGATGAAATTGTTACCTGTCAGATGGTAACTGTAACYCAAGAAAAGCAAACAAAGAGAGAGTAAAAGATGGCTGTTACATAGTATATTCCATCATGGTTTATTTTCTTTCTCTAAGAAAAACAACATAGGTACACAGGAAGACCTGAGTTTTCCCCAAGTCACATCTCCTCAGCACTAAAAATTGTCAGCTCCTAGGAAATGCTACCAGCAACTAAATTCAATGTCTATGGGGTGCAGGTACATAATTTTAGACTTAATGTTTTAGAAGTTGATAATAATATATTTTAGCTGTACGGAAAAATTACACTGCCTCAGCTTGGGCTTCCAGTGTAACTACTGAACTCATGTTGTACCTTTGAAACAATCAGAATCACAGAATCACTAAGGTTGGAAGAGACCTCCAAGATCATCGAGTCCAACCTTCGACCAAGCACCACCATGTCAACTAAACCACAGCAGAAAGTGCCCTGTCCAGTCATTTCTTGAACACTTACAGGAATGGTGACTCCACTACATTCCCGGTCAGTCCATTCCAATGCTTAACCACCCCTTCAGCGAAAAACTTCTTCCTGATGTCCAACCTGCACCTGGCTTGAAGCCATGTCCTCCTGTCCTGTCGCTGGTTGCCCGGGAGACCAACCTCCACCCGGATACAGCCTCCTTTCGGGGAGTTGTAGAGAGCAATAAGGTCCCCCCTTGAACCTCCTTTTCTCCAGGATAGACCACGCCAGCTCCCTCAGCCACTCCTCATAGGACCTACCCTCTAGACACTTCACCAGCTCCGCTGCCCTTCTCTGAACACGCTCCAGCACCCCAGTGTCTTTCTTGTAGGGAGGGGCCCAGAACCAGACACAGGATTCAAGGAATGGACTCACCAGAGCTGAGTACAGGGGTACAATCACTGCCCTGGTCCTGCTGGCCACACTATTCCTTATACAAACCAGGATGCCATTGGCCAGCTGCTGTTGACCAGTACTCACGGATCCTTTTCCACTGGGTAGCTTTCCAGCCACTCTTCCTCCAGCCTGTAGCTCTGCAAGGGTTTGTTGTGACCCAAGTGCAGGACCTGGCACTTCGCCTTGCTGAACCTCATACCACTGGCCTCACCCCATTGACCTGTCCTGTCCAGATCCCTTTGCAGAGCCTTCCTACGCTCCAGGAGATCAACAGTGCCACCCAACTTGGTGTTGTCTGTGAACTGCCTGAGGGTGGACTCGATCCCCTCATCCAAATCATGGATAGAGATATGAAGCAGGACTGGCCCCAATACTGAGCCCTGAGGAACACCACTGGTGACTCGCCACCAGCTGACTTTAACACCATTCACCACCATGCCCTGGGCCCAGCCATCCAGTCAGTTTGTAACCCAGTGAAGAGTGCACCCACTGAAGCCACGAGCACAGTTTTCACACAAGAATGCTCTGGGAGCCAGTATCAAAGGCTTTACTGAAATCCAGACAGACAACACCCACAGCCTTTCCCTCACCCACTAGATTAGTCACCTGGTCATAAACGGAGATCAGGTGGGTCAAGCAGGATCTGACTGTCCTAAACCCATTCTTTCTGGGGCTGATCCCCTGGTTGTCCTGTATGTGCTATGAGATGGCACCTTCCCAGACACAAAGGTCAGGCCTGTAGTTCCCCAGATTCTCCTTCCAACCCTTCCTGTAGGCAGGCGCCACATTGGCCAATCTCCAGTCCTCTGGGTCCTCCCTGGTTAACCAAGACCGATGAGAAATGATGGATGGAGAGTGGCCTGGTCAGCTCTTCCGACAGCTCCCTCAATATCCTGGTGCGGACCCCTTCCGGCCCCATAGACTTGTGAGTATCTAAACAGCACAGCAGGTCACTGACTGCCTCCTCCTGGATTACAGGGGGTCTATCCTGCTTCCCATCCTTGTCTACCAGCTCAGAGGGCTGGCTGCCTTGAGGATATCGGGTCTTTCTGTTGAAGACTGAGGCAAGTAAGGCATCAAGTACCTCAGCCTTTTCCTCGTTCCTTGGTTAACACGTTCCCCTCTGCATCCAATAAAAATGGAGATTTTCCTTGGCCCTCTTTTTGTTAACGTATTTATAAAAACACTTTGTATTATCATTCACAGCAGTGGCCAAATTGAGTTCTAGCTGAGCTTTCACCATTCTAACTTTCTCTCTACAAGACCTAATGACATCCTTGTACTCTTCTTGAGTTGTCTGCCGCTATTTCCCAAGTTCATAAACTCTCCTTTTTTTGTCCCCAAGTTCCAGTGAAAGCTCCCTATTCAGCCAGGCCAGTCTTCTTCCCTGACGGCTCATCTTTTGGCACATAGGGACAGCCTGTTCCCACACCTTTAAGATTTCCTTCTTATAGTATGTCCAGCCTTCATGGACCCCTTTGTTTTCAAGGGCTGTTTGCCAAGAAGCTCTCTGAACCAGTGTCCTGAACAGGCTGAAGCCTGCCCTCCAGAAGTCCAGGGCAGTTTTAGTGAACCCCTTCCTTACTTCACTGAGAAGTGAAAACCCTATCTTATCATGGTCACCACGTCCAAGACAGCCATAGACCTAGAAACTCCAATGGGAAATTCTACGAGAATCTCTCCAATGGCAGAATCTCTTCAATGGGAGATTCTAGATTTTGTTGTTGTTGTCGCTCTAGTAATAACATGGGCAACATAATTTGAAACCAATTCTGAAAATTTCAGTAGGAGATCTTATTACCAGAATGAATGAGAAAATATTTCAGATGACAAACTGGTTTTTTTCAATTATTTCAAAAGCATTACTTATAATTTTGACAGCACTCCTTTAGCCAAGATAGACCATAGTGTAACTTGTTCTAAAAATAAACTGAATGTAACATAACGTAAACATAGTATTTCATTTTCAAGACAAAGGCCCAGTCTTTTACAAAGTGGAGAAGACAGAATTTTTTTTTTAATCTTGGTGTTTCATTGCAGTCCTTATACTCTTAAAGTCTGAGAAAAATCCAAACTTTCAAGATGAATGTTGGGAGACTTCAACTGATTATATAATTAAGTGAAATGGTAGCAAAATTAATAAATAAACAAATTAGATGTAATTTTATAACTGAATTGAGGAAGTGGAACGGTTTCCTCAGTTTTTCATAGTCAGATTTATTTTTTTACGTCCTTCAGTATCTTTGCTATTCTACTTCTCATTACAAGAACATCACCATTTTCTCCACTGCTCCCCAGCACAGTACTGTCATTATTCTCCCCAGGATTATACCAGTATCACCCAGGCACACACTCTTTTCACCACATGACATGCCAACAGACATAAACCCAGTTTCATTCTCTGCTACTAATCCCAGAAAATGTATGCAACTACTAAAAGTAATAAGCTTCATAACTATTATTATGTATGTATGGAACATTTAAAACCTCATTTTTTTTTGAACATTAATTCTCAGAATGCTTTCCCCAGATCTCTTCCCTCTTCCTCCACACTCATATCTTTCTATAAAATTAACTCCAACGTTTAACAACACTTGAACTAACTCATGAARCTTCTTGCCATAACAGCTCCAACAACGCTGATACCAGCAAACAGGTGCAGTGTTTTTCAAATATTCTTAAACCTTTTATTCTCTTTGCAGCTCTCTCAGAAGCATTTCCCAACCAACACGCATATATACCAGCCTCACTTATCCAAGCTGCCATTTTTTTAGATGGCTCAAAATGAAGACAGGAGCATTATTTCACTCTATTTAACATTACTTTAAATAGCTTGAAACATTCTCCTACAGCTCAGACTCTAATATAATGAATTAGCACATGAAAATTACAGTATGAAACTGAGTATGTCCTCATCAAGGACAGTTAAAATTTACTACACAGACAGAGATTATTTTCACGGTTTGGTGTTTGTTTTGTTTTTTTTTTTATTGGAAGTGTTAAAGACTCTAAGAATTACAGAACCATAGAATGCTTAGGGTTGGCAGGGACTTTGAATATCATCTAGTTTCAACATCCCTGCCTTGGGCAGGAACATCTTTCACTAGACCAGGTTGCTTAAAGCCCCATCCAACCTGGCATTGAACACTTCTCTGGGCAACCTGTTCTAGTATGATGAGAATGTTTTGATAATGTGTCAAACAATCTACTTCCAAGCAAAGTAGCTAACCCTATGAATTGCTGGAGACAGAAATGTTCTATTTTGCAAAATAACAATTATTTAATTAAATATTGGCCTAAAAAAAATTTCAACAGGACCCTGAAGAAAAAAGAATATTTTTATTACTATTTTAGTTATTTTTACTAAAGTATCTTAGATTGTTTTTTGGTTGGTTGGTTTTTCTTAACAGATTAGAAGGCAGTAAGACAATGCTTTTCTGATCTAACTTTCAAAATCCATACAAAACATTTTTGATCAACTGTTTTGACTCTTTATTACYCCAGAGTTTTCCTAGTTCCCCATCTTCTATTGAATTTTTCCCTGTGTAGTTCACAGACAGTTGAAAGACTACCTTTCTGGAGTCCATGAAACACAATAGCTAAAATCGTTGCTCAAACACTAACTTTATTCTAAAAGCCTTTCCCTCTTCTCACTCCTATTATTGCTACTCTCTTGTATTATATCCTGCACCCTTCAGGCAGTYGTGCATCTGTTTGTTCACTTCTCCCATATTTATAATCTCTTTCATTGGAAAACTCCCCAGACAGCCACATGAGAGTTCTGAAGTTTCCTCCTCAAGTGTCAATGCTGCTGAAGGACAGGAGGCTAAATTAACAACCACAATGGTTACAGCGAACATCAAACATTTCCTGTGAAGGGCTGATCAACAGCACAGGTACTGAGAAGCTCCTGTAGAGGTCCTTAGTAAACACAACAATCATCAGTGATACATGTATAAAAAGCATCCAGTAACTTGCACAGACAGACTGATAAAAATCTCCAAGTTTACCTTGTGAAGCCACAGCCTTCTAGATCTCAAGTGCTTCTACAAATCTAAACCAGAGCATGTTTTAACATCACAATCACTTAGTGGGGCTCACCATCGTTGGGACGCTGTACCACAAAGAGCAGGAAAGCTCCTTCCTGGTAAGATAACTGCAGTGTTCAAGCTAGCTTAAAGCAGTAATTCCATTTTCTTTCAGCGTCTGCTCTTTGGGAGTCAATCCCATGCTCCAAAACCCACAGATTTCACTAAGAGGCTTTTTCTAAAGACAAGGGCCATCAGTCCAACACAAAGTCATAGGGCTGGTTATTCCTGACATTCCACTCAGATGGGTAGCCCTCATTCCAAAAGCAGTAAGGGAACTCAGCACTGAGTTAGCTGATCCCTGAACACTGACTGGAGGAACAGCATTTTAGCATGAAGGATCTGACTGCAAGATGAAACAACCACAAAACTGGACCAACCCGAGAGCTGGGAGCAGCATCCACTTCTTGCTATTGATAACTGTCTAGGAAAGGGATGCTAAGGCTCCTTTTGGGTACATCAAATGTCTCASGCATGTAGCCTTATTTCTGTGATTCTCCCAGTCAGTTTCACAGACCTGTAACCCAATACCTGAAAATCTATATGTATTTTTATAAGTATATATATATGTATATATATATATAWAAAAGATACGGACTGCTAAGTCAGGAATTCAAGAAACCACATCAAAACATTTAATCCTTACTCTTCCCTCCCATCAAATATTTCCTACCAGGATCTCCGGCAAAAAGMACTCCAGCTATTGCCCAGGAGATCACTGTTGTACTCTGATCTGCACTCAAAGTCTACAGCTGCACAGATATATTGGGCAGGGCAAACTAAATCATCACAGGAATCTCCACCATTATTTTAAAATATTAGTAGACCTATCAAAGGCAGCTCATGTTCTATACTACCCCTGACCTGTTCTTTTCTACCACCTGGCCCGATGGACCCAAGCTTTTACTGAACTGTCCAGTGTTCTGCTGACGTGTGCTAAATAGACAGCTGTTTAACAATTCAACACAACTTSACAGCACAGTACCCTGGAAACAGGACAAAAGGAAGACAAATAACCTGTTTGGCAAGGATTGCCAAAGTAGCAAAACTGGCTACACAAACTTTTCTTATTTTTGGCCAAGGAAAAAAAAAGAAAAGTTTAAAACTGAGAGACCCCAGTACACGAACAATCCAGGCAAATGCTTCGTAGTCCCTGACATCTTCAGGAAGGTACACACCTGTGGATCCATGGGTCATCTTGAAACCAGTAACAAGAAGGTATTAACATTGCTTTAACAGAAACTTATGCAAAGATTTCTTGTACAGTGAATTCTGAGCTTATTCCACAGCTAGACGGTGAGCCTCACTATGCTAGTCTACTTTTTTTCTTTTTAAAACAGAAGATGTGTGCTTGCAAGATGTCTCAAAAATCTGCACTATGAATGAAGCAAATTATGGAATAGATTAGAATGCATTAAGCACTACTGCTCTACATACAAATCTGCTGCAGCATCGCCGCATCCAACTGCCGAAAAATATCAAGAGACTAAGCCCAAAATGCCTCAAAAAAACCAGAGAATATGAATGAGAACCATCAACTGTACAGATTCTCAATCTGTACAAGAAAATTGATGTTTTCTGTCTAGTCTCTGTCAAAAAACCCACATAACAATGCATCTGAATTCTAAATCATGCCCACTGGACAACTTTCCATAATAATTTTATTTTCTTAGTTCTCCCAATTCTTTTAAGGAGAATGGAAATTTCCACTAAAAGAGCATATTCTGGCAAAAGCCAGACAACACATAGCTCCTATCAGTAATAAAAGTTACCAGTTCTACTGATTTCACAAAACTAAAACTAACTTGGGTTGTGTGACTTCTTTGCAAGTCTAAACAGACCAGGTGACCTTGAGGTTGTTTCCAACTTCACCTTGTATGATTATCAAAGTAATGCCCTAATTAAGATGCTTTTCTCACTCTAAACACCAAAGTCCAAATGGGTTCTCATTGGTCTGCCTGTCTAGAATTTCCAAAAGGCAGAAATGTCAAATGAGATTGAAGAAGCTGGTATGATCAGAGAATGTCATGATTTTGAGATAGCTGCCAGAATCTTAGTCCAGAAGAATGACAGCAGGCTATGAACAATAAGGGTCTATTTTCTCCCACTACCCTTGCTAGGTAATACTGGCAGGCAGGCATAGTGACATGGAATGTCACATGCTTCTCTTGATAGAGCAATGCTGGCAGCTGATGGGTAACTGGGAATTTTGAGGCATAAAAAGAATTAACATTTATCCAAAAATAGGTATCAACAGACGTTCAGTTTCAACTGATGGGATAGAAAGAGAAATAATCAAAACAGAAGGTTATCACTTTATGAGGAATGAAGTTAAGTACTTTGGCAATACAATCAATGATAGTGGTAAAGCCTCATCTTATATAAAAAAATGCTTCAATCCACAAAGACAGGGAACAAATCATATGGGACATGAATTTGACTGTGACTTACTAGACTCCAGACATTTCACAAGGCATCTCACAAAATATGTGAACCACTACACACAGTTAGGCAGGTTCTCCAGGCTGCTAAGAGTCAGCTGAAATGGAAGAAAACTTTGACCTTCAAATGTTCAATATATACTTCGGTTAAGGCTCTCTTCCCTCTCTAGATGCCGAGTTACACAGGAAGCTAMCTAGGATTAAACAAATATAAACCCTGACTAGAATTATTGCTTCATTAAATTCATAATCCTGTCTACAAGATCTAAGCAAGATCACAAGAAAGAAAGAAAATAGCTTTGAGTTCTCCAAAACAAATAAGTCAGTAGCTCAAAACCTTGTCTTTCAAGGAACACTTCTAAAGTTGTACAATTTTAGGAAATGTTGTTATCTGTAAGTCAAACTATGCTCTATAGGATGCAACTGTCACCCACAGGATAATGATCTCTAGGACTGACCATCTACAAGCAGTGAGGATATTCTCCTCACAGGCTTGTCTAGACCAGTCTATGTATACAGGAGGACAATTTTTAAAACAGAGAATGTAATATGTGCCCTAYAAGTAAATTACATTTTGATGATCCAAAAACATGAACAATAATCTAGGATGTGATCGGGAATGTCTTCCACACAGAACTATAGCCCAACCCTCTAATGAGCCTGATTATTCCAACAGCAAGACTCAACTGTGGCTGCTGATCCTGGCAAGTGCTGTCAGACAGAAACTAAACTCGATGCTACACTACAAAGCAAGTCCTCTCAGACACCTGAGGTGCAAAAGGCCACATCAACCATAACCTGCAATGTTAACAGCTGGATCCCATTTGTCAAAAAACTCAAGTAAAAGGTCCTCCGATGTTGAGGAAAGTTACATGCCAGGGTCCACAGATTTCGTCCTGCTGAGCTCAAGCAATTACAGAGAGCTGAACTCTTAACAGTAACACCAAAGTGTTTTGCTTGAACCAAAGTGCATGGAGCTCCTCTAGACCCCTTCAACACTAAGTGTTGTCCCTAACCCCAATCAGTACACTGACACCAAAGGCAGCATGCACTGCCAGATGGCTTATTAACTGCCTCCTGACACTCCTGATGTCTGTGCTAGAGCCCTGCCACCTTACAGAAAGTTGCAGGTCATCTTTTCAAACAAAGGTTAGCTGCAGGTAATCAGTGGGCACCTCTCTGCCCTTCTTACATTCCCAGCAAGTGCATCTCCTCCCAAGAATAGGACTCAAAAAACAGAAAACTATCTGGCAGGACTTCTCAAAACCAGAGCAACCTCAGAAGGCCAGTATATCAATGATTTGGGGTTCTTTGGGGAGGGTAATTGTCACTCAAAGTTGGTAAGTGATTAAATGGACCACTTATGACCAATCTGTTGTGCTTCAGAMACATGAGGATTTGCTACCCGAACTCACAGGATGAGCACACGGGCTGTACCAGGATGTGCTGCTTATTGTTCTGCCTTTGGATTGGAAGCTGACCCAGAGCAAAGGCTAAGATATTTAATTTTTTCAGTCTGCAAGTTCTTCAGAAGGAGGATTTGCTCAGTTTCAACTGGAACCCATGGAACCATAATGAAATAATTTCCACTAATAACATCTTCTCCAATGTCTTGATAGCACAAAAGGAGACCTCTGTTTAGTTATTGCTATTTACAGGGAATGCCAAGATTATCATCATCATTCCCAGCAAAAGTGAAAACACTTTGAAGCTTACATAAAAAAAACAACAAACAAACAAAAATCCCAACCTACTACTCCAAAGCCAAGAGGCCAAGTTTTACAAATGATTCTCCACATGACTGTAATTTGCTGATCACATTATAAAGAACAAAGAAAAGCTCCAGCAGGAAGTACAGTAAGTTTGGCTTTTCACCTTGAGGACAGCATGCTACCCGGTCCAGACTGGGATGCTGCAATAGCATGGTTTGATCCAGGGAACTGGTGAACTGGGCTGGCAAATCCAAAGCAAGCTAGCTGTAAAGGGTGGTAGGGGTCTTGAGTGTGGTTAGTGAAAACTATTTCACCATGGTTCCACATGCAACTGAAGAAAAAAACAGATCAATTATTCCAACAGAAAATGCAGCATGTCAGGAGAATATTGGCTCTCCCATAGAGAAAGGTAAGCCAGAAGACACTGGAACCATTCACTGTAACAGGGAACATTAAATCATACCTTAAGGCACTGAAAACGCCTTCACACTATTGAGAAATGCTCATATTTAGGTTCCTGTTGGGGTTTTCTCCTACATTGCCCTGCTTTGATAGAAGTAATGTGACATTACTTAGAATATGTCCCATTCCTGGGCCAGGCTCCTGCCTACCTAAAGGTCTGCAATGCCAAGGGTTAAAGGGCTGTCTTAAGATAAAAAGTTAGAATCTCATTTCTCTACCCTAGAAGAATGCAAAAGGTGAGCTGAAATAGATGAAATCGTTTGTAGATCACCTTTTAAAATAGAAAATACTAAAACCACACTTATTAATAGTATTTCATACTAACAAAATCAAATATTGACAACAAAAACCACAGAAGAAAAAAAAAAAATAAGTGCAGGTTCAATCTTGTCTAACAACTGCAAAAATTACTTTGACTAAAACAAACTGGAGGAAAGCCTAGAGCAAACCAAAATAWAATATAGCTCTTCAAAGCAGCATTGATTGTGGATCAAAGGGAAAGGCCATCAAAACTTCCCAAGCCACAGTGTTTCTGCATGTCTGAAAAAGAATTAACTCAGAACAAATATGGAAATAATAGCAGGTCTCTGTTAAGCCAACAACAAAGAAATCCTTAATACCATAAAACAAAGTTATGTCAAATTTCCCATTTTTAAAGATACATGCAGCTGCTTCAGCATGATGCTTTAAAATGTTATTTATAGTAACAAAAGGAAAGACTTAACATAAAAGTCAAAGGGATTATAATCAATGGTCTAGCTACGCAGAAGTTACTCTTCTACTTTTTTGTTTCATTTGTGGTCTTCAAATATGAAGATGCAATACAAAAATACTTCCATACCGCAGCATGATCTGTTTCAACTTCACTATCTCAGCATTCCAGATGMAGCAACAATCAGCTTTTGGACAGCCAGCCACATTAAACAGTAGTATGCAAGCTAACAGTTCCAATGGGCTTTTGTTGGTTTTTATGTTTTTTTCCAGCATCGGTTTCCTTAATTAATTAGTATAATTTTCTTAAAGTTTACAAGAGGAAGCAAACAGCTCTTAGTTAAGAGCTAGATCCTGTCAGGAGACTACTGAAAGAAACACAAAAATTAAGGTATGAATATTACTCACCCAATATGCACATGTCACCTGAACCACAAGGACTCTCCATAGARCTGTAAAGCACATAAGTCTTCGGTAACACAAGAAAACCTTTCTTTCAGAACCAAATTTGGAGAAGAAAGAGCAAAAATACTATAGAGACGATCCAACACACAAATAACTAAACAAGGACTACTGTTCTCATTCTTGGGATTTTTTTCTTGTTTATTGTCAGCTAGTGGCAGAGAGTTAACTGAGCAGTGTTTCAAAATATCACTTACAGGAAAGAGGAAAGGGCAATAATAAGAGCAAGCTATTAATAAAAAAAAAAAAAAATCCTTTTAAAATGTTACCATAAAGTATCACGCTTCATAGGCAGATGCTCTATGCTCCTGAGTTCTACATTCCCAAAGTGACCAGTCTCCACTCATTTTGTCCAGGCCTCTTTCACCCTTCTACAAATAACAAAGGATCATGTCTAGAAGTCAAATGATAAAAATTGGATCACTGCAACCTACTTAAAACTGTCATCAGTTCTTATGTGGCAGAGTATCCTTGGGCATGTTTTGTTCTCAGTATTTTTCATTTCAATATTTTTTATGCAGAATTTTACAGCATAAAATTTTTAAGAGGCAGAATTCACTATTTCAGGACTTTTAGCAACAGCTTGAGAGTCCTTACGAAGCTAAGCAGATCTAAATTTTTTCATCTGAAACGAATCACTACAAATTGCTTTAACTACTGAAGTGTTTAACCTTTCTATACAATTTTAATGAGTCCCAGGTATGACTAGAAAACAAAAATACAGTTACATCAAATGAGGATCAACTAAAAGACAGAAGAAAGGATGTTTCTCCTTCTTCCTTGAAAGATTTTCTTTTGTTTTCATTCTTTTAAGTGTTTTATCCTAGTCTATCAGACACAMAAAGCAGAAAACTGGCATGGAGATAATGCCCAGGTCATACACAAGCACTGCTGTAGTCCATGGCAAAGTATAAAGTGAGTTGATGTATCAGGTCTACATCAAAGATATGCCCTTTGGCAGGTTGTAAYGACAAGTTGCAATTTTGTCCATAAAAATGTATGTTCTACAAAATGGGCTCTGTAACATGAACTGTTAGTGGTATGCCACCATTCCATTGATCCTGCACATGCGTTCATTTCTCAGGAATGCTTGTAAGCTGGGCTATGCCTTGCCCTAAGATAAGCAGACTTGCATGAGGAAAAAAGCAGTGTGTCACAGACAGAAAGATTCAACTCTCTGCAGGAGACTTCTTCCATAAAATGCAAATTCTGATACAGGACATGCCAGTGGCTCCTGCTTTACTGCCTGTATCACATACGTGGTATTTACAGCATGAGATAAATATGGGAATCCTTTTCTGCTTATGTTTTAAAAATTAACAGAACAGCTTGAAAAAACACTGCATTGCAGGAACTTAAGTTTTCAAAGACCCCTTAATCAAATACCAAAAATGAGCAAATACAATACTGAGAGTTATTTTGGAGCATCACCACTTACACATTACAATGCATTTTGAGACTGCCATGTAATATATTTTTCAGAAGTACTTCTGCTTCTTTCATTGTGAACATGGGAAATGAAGAGCTGTGTAACGATTTCAGGCTCGAGTCCAGTTTTTGTGCTCGTTTTTATCCATAACCATTACATGGTACATTATGAGTTTCAATATAGATTGAATACAGAGACATGACCATATCAATTTCAGTCATAATTACTGTGAGAGAAGTAGTAGTAGAGAATGAATGAGGCAGAAGTGTAGCCACAGAAGGAAGATGATTTTACGACTATGAAACAGAACTACTACGGAGACACTGTTGGTATCATAACTACCGCTCCCACAGATTTCCTGAACAGCTTTGAGTAAGGTACTTAATCTTTCCATGTCTCGACTCTGTATGGGTAAAGCAGAGGTCAAAATACTTAACCTCATAGGCATGTTGCAAGTATAGAAACATTTGCATTTGGGAAGCTACTGAGACTGGGTGCTGCTAATTATAGCTGTGTAGGTACGATTGAAACATGAAATAAAAATCTGCTTCAGCACTGTTTAAAAGATGCATAAAACATTAAGTATGGCACCTCACAACAAATGAAGAAAAGATAATTAAAATCCAGCAGCTCTAGTGAGTGAACTTAAAATACTTGGGAAATCGGCATGCAAGTACATCATTTAAAGTCTAGATTGTAATACATGGACATGCACAACAGAGTGATAAAGCAATATCAACAACGTCATTTCATACTTTTTAGCATTTCACTTTGAAAGCCTAATATTGTTGCAATGTAAGGGCTTTTGCAGAAAATCTAACATGTAAATATCCAGACAGTTGCTCTATGTATTAATTTACCCTCTTGTTCCTAAAAATAATTCAGCGGCATACCATTTTACAACATATTGATCTAGATAACTCATGAATCGTTTTTTGTGAGTAGGTATCAATCACTTCATTGTTTACTTGTCTGTGGAAAGAAATTGATTTAATCAAACCTTGCAGTAATACATTATTGATGTATCCCAAGAAAACAAAGTTATAATGAACCACCAGGGTCCTAACATAAAACACTGTAAGGAGCAGCAATTTTGGCTTCAATCTTTCACTGTGATTTGCAAACATACATGACTATACAAGTAGTAAAGATTAGTACAAGACCGTAGYTGGTCTGAGCAGCACTACGTATCATTCACATAACAGACTTGGGACAAGCTCTCCAGAACTTGGCAACCCCAGGAAACTGGACAAAACCACACTGTGGGCCCTGTGTATCTCCACCACTTATATACAGCAGTGTATCACCTTACATTCTACTTGATTTTAGCAAATCATTACTCTTCTGGGGAGAAATGTGAGGTGATAYGACATCATAGAAATAAGACTCTTAGCCCTTCTCCACAGCAATGGCTCAGCCTTTGATCTCCAGAGGCTTTAAACTTTTATGTATATTAGACCACATGGGAATAGCTATTTTACTCCCTACACAATAAGTTCCTTTATGCGCATTTGTCAAACAAAATACAGCTTACAATGGTAACTGCAGCAGCAACTTGAAAGAGTAAAGTTAGAATAGCAATTGATGTATTTTATAGACTTTTGAACACGTTTGTCACTTTAAAGCAGAGAGAAACAAGTACCGTAGCAACATCCGCTGCCAGAACTATTTTGGCAAAGGTGAGTGAGTATTTTACTGCAGTTAAAGTTCTGTTACGATCACGAGAAACAAGAGCGTACAGTAGCGACACCATATCAGAGCATCTTCACTAATGCTGCATTATCACAAAATGTTGGGGGATGTATAATGAGCCACATCAGAATTTAGCCCTGCCCAAGCCTACGAGAATACCTTGATACAGCTTACAGAGACATCTATAGGTAGTGTCTGTCTTATAGGTATCTATGTAGGAGAGCGAGGCTGAACTTCCTATCTAGAAATTCATAAAATGAGGTGAAAACATTTTTACAAGAAAAGGGCTTCACAAATAAACTAAACAAAAAATAGTAGCAAGATATCATTACCCATTACCAGAAACAGACGCAACACTAATAATGGCATGTTACTTAAACGATTCAGWCTGTATGAGAGATAAAGAAAAGATAAAGTTGGTGGAGACACAAAAGCAACGTAACCAGCAGCCTATCTTTCCAGCTTTGTCATCTTTCTACGCACTCGTCTGGAGCTGAACCAGACCCAACTTTGCAGAAGACACGCATACGGACGTGTACAACCAGACGTGCTGTACCGTGCATAACTATTTGTTGTAGAATTCCTAGAATGGAGAGAACCCAGACATACTCCGAAACGGAAAAACAACATAAACAATGTGCTCTGTTACACTTAGCAAACAGTAATACACAATCATGAAAACAGATACAGTAGGGTAAGGGAGACAGCTTCTTAATGAAGTGGGAATGGACCAGGTCTCCAGAGCCACGGAGCCTTTCCAGAAGCGGGTTTGATYGCCCTGGATACTGCCCGGCTCGGTGAGGGAAGTAGAGAGGGTGAAGCGAAATCCCAGGACAGAGTTGTCTCTAACGCCCCTCACCCCGTCCTCACTAAAGGGATGAAAAGGCAAATCCCGGCTATCYCACTTTTCTCTAGATTAAAAGGAGAGCTTTCCTTGGGATATCTGATGCACGAACTTTGCAGAGATAGACACAACCCCTGAGTATTTGCACACACACACATGCAAAGAGAAGAAAAGAATAGAGGCATTTCCTCACGCACACACCGCGGAAGAGACGTAGGTATTTCTCCTCTCCAGGCAGGCGGGGACGGGCGGCAGAGCCGCGGGCTGCCCGGAGCGCCAGCCTGGCTGAGCCCGACACACGCACCAGCACCCTCCCGCCGCTCCCGCACTCTCACTCCCGCGCCTCTTCCCGCTCCCTCGCACACACGCCCCGGCTCTCTCTGCCTCGTTCTCCCTCTCACTCGGAGTCCCTCGCACACTCTTTTCCCCAGACTCGCTCACACGCTCTCTCTCTGTCTCTCTCTCCCCGCTCCCGTCCCTCCCCACAGTGGCCCCGACCGCCGGCAACAAAGCGGCGGCAGGCAGCGCGCCGGGCTGGCGGCGGCGGGACGCGCTCACCCCGCACGCTCGCTCACACACACTCACACAATGCTGCCGCTGCCACCGCGGCACCTACCAGGCGGGCAGCCTCGGCCCAGGTGCGGTCCTTCTTCTTCCTCTTGTCTTTCATGTTTGCATCTCATTGAGGTGGTTCTGGGGGGGGGGGAACGGGGGGAGGGCGGACCGGGAGGGGGGGGGCCCGGAGGGGTTCCGCACGGACAATGATACGGTGACACCGAGCTCTGGAGCCCCCGGGGCGGGAGGGGCGGGGGCGGAGGAGGAGGAGGAGAAGGAGGAGGAGGAGGAGGAGAAGGAGGGTGGGGGGAGAGGCTCCCCGCGGCGGCGGCACAGCTGTGACAGCTTGAGGGATGCTCCGCCGCGCTCACAACAATGCGCTGTGACGTCACACGGGGGAACCGCGCCCGCGCCCAACATCCCCGCGGCGGCGGCGGCGATGGCGCCCCCCGCCCCAGAGCGCGCTCGCCCCCTAAGCCTCGCGAGAGCGAGGCCCCGGGCCGGGGGCGGCGGGGAGGGGAGCGGGATGGCGGGCCGGCCGGCGCTGTCGCACTACAACTCCCGTGGTGCTCCGCGGCGGCTCCCCGGGGACGCGGCGCTGGGGGCGCTGCCGGGGCGGGGGCGGCGGACGGAGGTGGCGGCGGGGGCGGCCCCCTCTGCCCCTTCTCCTCCCTCTCCGCACTCTCCCCGCTTCGCGCCGCACCGCTTTCCGTAAAACCAGCCCGAAATACTGCCCGGCCCTCCCCCGAAGTGCCGGCTGCTCGCCGGCGCTTACTTACGGCTGGGGCAGCCCCCCGCCCCGGCGGTGCCCGCCCGTGCCCTTCTCGCTTCGGCCGGACTCGCTGCGGGAATGTGCCGAACCCAAGGCAGCCGCGGGCGGAGCGGTGCCAGCGCGCAGCGTCCCCGCGATAGCGTTTCAGCTCCTTTTCGTGTCGGAACAGGAAAGAACATCTTGTTCCAGTGTGTAAACAAAGGGAGTTGATGTGCTGCGCTCGTAAAACCGCCGAAGGAGGTTTTCTTTAATTGGATGACCCAGGATTAAGATACCCACGAAATGCGGAGCGAAGGGACTTGGCACACCTTCCTGAGTTGCAGGATATTGTGATGCGGGTTTTTTTCCCCGTTTCCTCCCGTCRCCCAGATATTAAAGTGCATTTGGAAAATTATCGAAATATATTTCGTATTTGTTGTTCAGACTGAAACGAGTTAGAAATCATGCAGATTTTTCTGTATCCGTTTATTCAGTGTCTGCTCGCTCCTTTGTCTTCTCAGCAGCACCCGTGTTACGCCTTGCGTTCTTTTGGTAACGTTAAACCTCATTTTTCCACAAATACACAGTTTACTRGGGAGAAAAAAATCAGACCCAACTACCACAATGCTTAGCTCGTTTTATCAAGAAAAAGACTGGGGCAGCCCTGAGGACCTTCAGCTCCTCAAGGAAACAGAAATAAGAACCTGATAGCATCCCCCAGACACCCCAAAAGTGCACTCAATCTGTGGCGTTTTGGCTCTTCTTCCTCATCCTTATGTTTTAATGGGAAATGAGGCATGGAAGATGGGTCATCACCATAACACCTTTCCAGATTTCATAGAAAAATACCAGCAAAACAAAGTTGTATTAAAACAGCTGCTTCTAAATTTAGTTTCCATTCCAGTCTATATAGCATTGATCAGAGGATTTGAGTATGCCTCAGAAATGTTCTTGGGAAAAATATTTAAACTGCAATGTTTCAGGTTTCACAGTGAGGTTGTGCAAAAATTTTTATAATCAGCCAGTTGTAACAGGTACATATTCCTTTGTTATTTACTGAATGCCATCTTTGTCACCTTAGTAACATTTAGAAAGGAAATGCTTGTTATCACTTCTCTGTCTGTGTATTGTTTCTTTGACTTCATTTTCACCTTTTTATATCTCTGCCCTACTTCAATTTTTTTATGTTCACATTTCCTCGCCTTTAGTAACTTTCTGTTCCAAACCACACAGGTTTTACTCACATTTCATCCGCTATGCTAAAGCCTAAGTCTGTAGTAATTAAGTACCTCATTACAGCTGCATTTGAAATATGSTCATTGTTTTCAGTATTGAAAATACAACAAAATAAAAAAGCATAGGCAGGTTTATCAGTCACTCCCATCATAACTGGCTGTTGGAAGACTGAAAGAAATGTTCTGCATTAGTTCCCATCTATTCACAGGTAGCTGCTTCATGTAAATAACATGAAATTCTATTACTCATGAAACCTCTGGTGTCGCAGCATTGGTGTTGGACAGGGAYGGACATTTGTCAGGAAAAAGAAGTTCTGACTTGGTAGATTTTTGGGTTGGTTTGGTTGGTTTCTATTATTGCTTGTTGCAGTCAGGATTAGACATTCATTTGATATTTCTATGGACACCTCGAATAATCTTTTTAGTATTACATCCTTTCTATTCAGCTGGTGAAGAAACAAGACCAGTGTCATGCTGTCATTTAATTTATTTGCATAATTCCTACACAGTCCAGGTGCTCCTAAGTTCATAGAATCATAGAATGGTTTGGGTTGGAAGGGACCTTAAAGATCATCTAACTCCAACCCCCCTGCCATGGGCAGAGACACCTCCCACTAGACCAATTTGCTCGGAACCCCATCCAACCTGGCTTTGAAAGTTCTTTCTGTTGTTCACATGCAAATGGCTGGGAATCATATACTGACTGTTAGTGGCACTGCCTTTGCTGGAGAAAAGAAAACCACTTATACTGTTTGCTGTATCAGAGCAGAGAGCTGGTGTGTACTTTCTATATTTCATGATGGGGGAAAAAAAAGGAATTTGTACTCCTAAAGCAGAATTTTATTTTTTTTTCTAAAATGAATCTTGTAGCTGAATCCAATAAAGTTTGCCAGCATACACAGAAACCAAGTGCCTCAACAGACCAGTACACTTCTGCTTTAAGGGAGTTAAAAATCATGCGTAAGTCTAGAAGCACAGCAGAAAAAGGTCAAGTTCATCTTATGGAAGAAAGCATTTCCTATTGATTATAGATAGTATTTACTGCATGAATTGGACCTGACGCTACAGGAGATCATAACTGTTGCTTCTCTAACTGAATTGGCAATAGGAAAATTGAGAAATGGTGAACTGCCTTCAAGCTGCAACCATTGGAACTATTGCTAGAAGCTCAGCATTCGTAACATATAKAAATGTGTATGTGTGTGTGTGTGTGTTTGTATAAATATTTACAGCACATTGTAAACCAGATTGGATAACCTGCAAATACTGCAGAAAGATGTTACATTAAAATATATAATGAATTTTTACCTAAGCAATATTTATGTGATGTTACACTGCCGGATGTTACTGGTTTGGCCACAGATGGAATCAGTTTTTTATTATGGTTGCATTTGCATCCAGTTACTTTTTCTTGCATCAGTAGAACAGTCATATGATACTAAAATAACGTTGAAGGCTGATTTCTGAGCTTCAGTACCCAGTGAATACCTGAAATTCTACAGAAGTTTGAGGCTTGACACTATCTAGTGAACCACCTGAAGAATATTATTCTTGTAGTTTTCTGCACAGAAAAATTACTTTTGATATGTACTGCTTATTTTTATTCTTGTGTACAGTAATAATCCTGTTAAGCAGAAATCTGTGAACTCCACTACTTATGCAAGTGTTTTTATATATATAAATATGCATTGCTTCAATACAATGAAATACTGTTTCAATACAAATTCCAGTTTCAGCTCTTACAAAAGAAGTAGTATCAGCTGGCACATAGAAATGCCATATGTGTRCAGAATGATTTATTCACAGCATGACAATTCAATCTCACATGTCACTTCCACAATGGAAATTATATTCTCTACAATTGAACAAGGGATGCTAAGTTACAAGATAATTTAAAAAATATCCCAGAACGATACTAATGGAGTCACTGCATTTCCTACAGTAGTGTCAGCACAGTGGTGACAAAAAGCAAACCAGACAATTTAGTTTTGTGTGGACTTAGAGAAACTGAAGCCATTTGGATTGACAATTGACAGTTAACCATTTACAGATACTAATGTCATAGTTGTAGAGCGTGTTTTATACCATTGATTTAAAGAATGCCTATTGCCAAGTATCCAGACCATTTGARCTTCACAGCATTTATTACATTTAATGAAACTTTTCCCTTTTAATCATATGCCATATGGACCTGAATCAACATCCTGAGTTTTTCAAATATGTAAATAATTCTTAATAACAAGCTCAGAATCTAGAATTATTGGGATGATGTTACTGTATTTGGAAAGTCTCCTGAAGCTGATGAAAAAAACCAAACCCTACAGGCTATACTTGAGCATGTCAATGCAGGAGGGTGAAAGTTAAATTTTGCTAAATACTAAATCAGATGCACAGACTCTTTTCTTGCACATGCCATCTCTTCTTTGGAATTGGAAAAGGTCGTAGAATACGTGGAAAAGCTCACTCTCCCCCCCCCCCCCCAGCCCCGCAAACAAAAAAATAAAAACCATACTTTTCAGGTCTCAAATCAAGGTGTACATTATTTATGTACACCTAAATTATGTATATTTATTCCTAACTGTGCAATGTGTACAAAACTATAAATAAGAGTGCACTGTAAAATTTGAGTTTGTCTGAGACATATCTCACCATAGCAAATTTTCAAGCAATGGAAACTTTGACTGTGAATACCTAGGATTTATTCTGTTGGCTTTAGAGGTCACCACAGTTGTCATTACTTTAGTCTCAGACCAGGAATGGCCAAATACTGTAAATGTAAGGTTACTTTCTTTWCTCCCTCCTAGCCCTCCAGCAGCCACATAAACACTCAGGTCTTTCTTCTGGCACTGCAGCTGGTCTAATAAATGTGGTTGCAGCTAAGCTGAGGTCCACTTTGCCCTCCCAACAGGTGAGCAGTGATACCCACAGCATAGAGAGCTTCCCAAGCAGTCACCTTYCAAACTACCTCCAGGCAGCCCTTCCCTTGGCCATGCTGGCCATCATTTTTTTGTACTACAGATATGGAGCCACCCTTTCCCAAGTCCATGGGGACASTTTCTATGAGAAGACCATTGTCTTGAACAATGAACAGTTTACAAGAAGCCATAAAAATGTTGGAAAGAAAACATTTCTTTGTGCATACACAACAGAAGAGTAGGGAACCTGCCTCGGAGGCATTGCACTCCAACTGCATACAGATCACACCTCCTGGCAGTTCTGTAAACCTCAGAGGAGCAGGAACTGTCTGCAGATGGCTCACAAGATTACTTTCAGTTTTATATGACACAATTTAGTCAAATCAAAACCAGAGCAGCTGATAGTTTATCTCATCTGCTCTTTTTTAGATGCTTGTCTAGTTGATTATATGGAAGTTGCTGCATGGATTATAAATATGCAATTACAGGAGAAAAAAATTAAAACTGTTTACTTGCAGTGTCTGATTTAACAGAAATTATGTATATTCCTATCTAGAAAGTGATTTGGGAACTCAAAATGTATGGATGTTGCGGATAGGTAAAACCTTGCAAAATGAAGGCCTTGTTACCCTAGTAAAATCATGGTTCACTTCTGTTACTTTGGCTAAGTAAAAAGGCCTCTGGGAACCAGTTCAGCTAACTTAGAAGTAGAGAAAACAAGTTACATAATTTTCGCATGATCACCTCATGGCTTATGGTGACTGGTTGAATTATTGTTTGTTGTGTTTCAATGGTATGTATTCTGATAAGGACTAACTGCTTAAAAAGGCTTGTTTTTTGTAATAAAGCTCGCTCGCTCTCCTTCGCACCTGCCTGGGAACTCTCTATCTCTCCATCGACACATATGGATGCTATTCTAATCCCATATTTCAGCCTACAGAGTGAACTTCACCCACAAGATAGACACGTAATGAAATATCACCTCAAGTTATATAGAATTCTAAGGACTTTTGAAGGTGTCCCAGAGGAATTACAAGCAACATTTATACAACATGCTCATAGTAAGTCTCAAGTCGTCACAACAAACCAACAATAATAGGACAAGTACTGGTGTCCAGAACTTGATATGAAGGACTGAAGCTTAATACTAAAGCTGCTTACCAAAATTAAGGCAGGTGACTCATACAGTACCGTTACAGCCTACCCCTTGCATTTTTTTTTTTCTGTGAATGACTGATATCACAGCCCTTTTGGGCAATTATTCCATCTATCTATCTATCTATCTATCTATCTATCTATCTATCTATCTATCTATCTATCTTTCTGTAATAGACAATCATAAAATGACCAAACAGAGCATTTATATTGTGTGACATCTGCTGCTACATTCGCTTTCTACTCTGTTTTCAGCCAAAAACGAAAGCTGTAAGAATCAGTACCATTTAACTTCTTACAATGAGTAATTTTTTTCTGGGAATAAACATAAAATGTCATCATCAGGTTATGGTAAAGCTGATGAAGAACTAGGATTTTAAGAGACATTTAAAAGAGACTTCACAGTTGACCTGGAAAAAAAAAAGCTTGAAAGACCTGCTCAATGGACTAATTGCAGTATAAAGAGTAACATGCCATGCATGTAATCACATAAATAATTTCCTAAACTAATGCCTGGACAGCTACACACCTCGAGCTAAATGTTGTTATGTTGAGAATCAGATACAAAACACACAGTCCAACAGCATGAAAAGTAATAAAGATCATGGTTGTACTACAGATATGCAATTCAAATTTTTCTTTGTAGGTGCAAAAGTCTGGAATCCTGTGAAAAGGGAATTCAGGATTTGTCTCTCAAGCTTGTTGGGAGAAAAGGACTACATACATATAAGCTATTTTTGGCATAAGTACACACCTACTTGCACCTGCTTGCCGAGGGCAACTTAGAAATATTTTAAATTGTTTGTGCAAAATGGATTGCTTTCACTTGCCTTTTCTGCATTACAAGACAAATGAACAAAACAGTCTGCTCAGCCTTCTGCTACTTGCAGGTAACTGCCTACATGCATCTGAAACTTTTAGACAATAACAAAATATAGCAGAGAAATAAAATATTAGTTTATTAACGCCACAGACTTCTTAAGAAGGAGAATGTGGTTGATGCAGTTTTGGTGAAAAAGGGCAGAGGGCATTCCTCAGGTGCGTTGATATGAAAAAGCAACTTCGGTCTGGGGAACCTCTTCTTGTGTTAGTTGAGGCTCTTGCTGCAGAACTGGTGGGTTTTCTCCTTCACTGCTCCTTTATGACTGTGAAAACAACCATCAGCTACACCACACATCATATGATGCTTCAGCACAGATCAATAAACAACCTTGGTCTAGATGTATTATATTACATTTCTCTATTTGGGCTGTGCCAGTTCTGCAGGAAGAACAAGCATCTCTCCTGGAGTTAGCAGAGGTATCTGTGAATGCTTGGAACAAAGAAAGATGTTGAGGTGCTGGACTGTGTCCAGAGAAGGGCAACGAAGCTGGAGGAGGGCCTAGAGGGTAAGTCATATGAGGAGCAGCTGAGGGAGTTTGGGTTGTTTAAACCTGGAGAAAAGGAGGCTCAGGGGAGACCTTATCACTCTCTACACCAGCCTGAAAGGAGGCTGTAGCAAGCTGGGGGTTTGTCTCTTCTCCAGGTCAACTAGTGACAGGACAAGAGGACATGGCCTCAAGCTGCACCAGGGAAGGTTCAGGTTGGACATTAGGAAGAATTTCTTCGTGGAAGGGGTTGTCAAGCATTGGAATGGACTACCCAGCAACGTGGTGGAGTCACCATCCCTGGAACCGTTCAAGAAACAACTGGATGTGGCACTTAGTGCTGTGGTTTAGTTGGCATAGTGGTGTTCCATCAAAGGTTGTACTCAATGATCTTGGAAGTCTTTTTTAACCTTATTGATTCTGTGATTCTGTAACTCTGGTGATTGAGGCCACAGCTCTGCAAGACATCCGATTCACACCAATACTTGCAGAGTCAGTACCGTTTTACGTATTGTCTTATATACTCTTTTAAAACTGTTAACAAATAATAAGTTTAAAAATTCTATGAATATCACACAAGAAATCAAGAGTCTTAATTAAAAACATGCCAATTAAATTTAACCTTTAAATGAGGTTAAAATTTTTAATGTCAGAGTTTTCAGTGCTTGATTTCTTCAATCATTTTTCTGTTTTTGCCCTCAGCTGCTCTCTGATGTATATCTCAGATAAATTTATGCCCATGCTTGGACAATTCTGTTCCTGTGAGCCATCCATTTTCTATACTCCAGCCATTTAACCACAGATCACTTAGACATTAAAGAAATAAAGAAAATTATTATTTGATACCACCTTTTTCCTTTTGTAAGAAAGGATTTCCCACTATACTTAAGGAGTAAAACTTTCATTTCTATTCATATATACAGTTCATCGTGCTCATTATAGGCTAAAAAATTAATTTAAAATATAATATCAATACTGAGCATAGGACACATCACAATTTAGTTGGCATGTGTTGGCCCATCCCGTGATATTTCAAAGTTTAAAGCAAGATGAAGTCTGAAGCCCTTACTGTTCCCAGTTCTATACTTTTTTCAATTTAAAATATGTGAGTAGCTCACTGAGGTTCATGAGACTAGCTGTGTTAAGGAAATATTTAAAAATTGGTAGAACCAGGCTCCCAGCATGGCAGCAGTTAAKATGTGTACTGGAAACTATTTGGCTGGATTGCAGAGGGCACATGGAAGAGGCACATACCTATGATGTCTGGATCTGCTGTTTCTTTGTAAATTATTAAAAAATCAAAAGTGAGTGTAGCTCTTTTCTACTATGCCTAGTAGACCTTTTAGTAAGGTATAGGGATAACATACAGAAATTAATTTTTGAATTCTCTCTTCTCGAGATATTTTTTTCAAGCATCCTTTTAAACTTGTGAGTTTATAAAGTTAAGAAAGTTAATTTTAAATAACCATTTAAAAATTAATTTAACACGGACACAGATGATTTTGTATGTTCTGGAAGAATTAGCACCTATGGATGTTCATTGTCAATACTGTACACTGACTACATAACTACACTGGGTTTTATATGGCCCTTGTGAAGTTTATGGATAGGAAACCCTTTCAACAAATTATGACAAGTTACTGGAAAGCTAATTTGGAAAATTTAAGAATTTGCATGGCAAATGACTCTTTTTAGAGCTTGAGGCTGGGGCAGGGGCAGGAAGTAAAGGTTACAAGACAGATTGTAAGTGCGTGAGCAGTTCATAATAAAGGTCTGTGGACTTTGAGCTTTTTAGATCAGTCACTTCAAATAGCTGTCTTTTCAGTTATACTCAACAATTATAAAGGGGAAAACCTGTAAGGAAGTTATTTTGGGAAATGAAAGAATCTAACACACATTTTTAACAGGAGAGTATAATTTCTGATAACTGCCTTTATAGCTGAATCAGTTGCTCTACTCAATTTGCATTTAAGAGACTATTAAAATAATCTTATAATTTGCTGCATTCATCCTACTATAACTTATGAAAAAGGAAAGAAAATAGTTATGCATAATTACTGAAAGTGGTTGCAAAGGAACAATATTCTGCATACATAGCATCTACCCTGCCTTTATGAAGGCCAGCCATTTCCATGCATCAAAAATAAGACTTTTTTTACAAAATTAAGAAGTTGCCTTTATTTGATTTAAAAKATCTAAACTGGTTATTTATCAAAAAATAAGGTAACTGGTACAAGGAATGCATTACAAGCAGTTTTTCAGAGCATATGACAATGTTCTATGTTAATAAGCATTGCGGTAATAAAACATCACTTTTGCCAAGCCAGTTATCTATTTGTCCCAAGTCCCAGTATCTATTTTAGGTAGATAAATTGGAGATTTATAGCTCAGCAGCAAAAGGCCTACTCTAAAACTTCCTTAAACAAAACAAATGCTGGCTAAATTCTTAGATGCACATTTGCTGTTGAGGAAGGGGCCAGCTCACAGCCTATCCATCATTTACATGTTATGATGCATGGCAGTCTACATTAGCTATTATGCAAGACTGCACTACAGCAAAAATACAAAGATGTGTTTTTAATCTTCCATGTGACAGAGATTAGTGCTATTTTTCAGCTGATAGTGCTCTCTAAGCAGCCCAACCACGTCAACTGCAGCCACATCCTAACCCAAGTCCATTTAGCCTATGACTGAATGTGTCCTAGCAATTTCAAAGAAAAATTGTTCATTTTGAGTTTTCCATATCAGGATTAGTCTAAGGTTACTAAGATATATACAATGCTGTTCCTCTAATTGACTGTTTCAAAGAGCAGTTCTGTAAACATCTACATGGAGGATTCATTTCATGCCTCCATGAGGTGATCCTAAGAAACGTTTCTCATGCTTACAAGCCAAGAAAAAGCTAAGATGCCTGAATTAGGCTCAGGCATGAATACCTTAATCCAAAGTCACAAACTCCAATGCTTTTCCCCCAGATTTTCTTTGCCTGGAAATGTGTAAAGTCCCATGGAGCCTGCCTGTTGAGCTGCCCATTCCATGCATGCTTGCTACCACACTGCTTCTGTGCATGCCTTCTGTGAGAAGCCAGGCAAGGCACCTGAAACTCTACCTTAAAGGTAGCAAGCAGTGTGTGATGGGGCATCTGGTTACATTTAGTGATTTACTGAAAGAAAACAGTCTACTGGTAATCAAAGAATTTAGTAAGGCACCTAATACTCCATCTCTAATTCTGAAAAATATGCCAGTATTCTCTTATTTACTTACTTTAATGTTGTAGTTATACTTTTTATAAGAGTGAATAAGATACCTAAAATATACAGATTTTCTTTCATAGGATCAGGTTTCACATAAAATTACTCTAGCTTTACTCTTGTGGTTATCCATACATTATTAAAACATTCTTTTCCTTTGGCATTTCTTCTGTGGGGAGGAGGTTGGAACAAGAGTTTCAGGTTCCAAAATAAATGGTGGATGGTTATTCTGGTCTGAACAAGCAAAACTGTGGTCGCTGTAGTCAGGACTGCAAACCAGATTTGGTTTAAAAAGTATCATATGTGAAATCCTACAAGGTACAGAAGAAAGAAAATGTTCAAATAGAAATGTACACTATCGCAGAAATTGTACACTCAGATCCTGGCTTTGCTCTTTTTTTGAATCCCTGGAAGTCAGTTTGTTTTTCTCTAGCACAGTTCTCCGTCTCAGACTAGAGATATTAATATTTCATTTCTTCCTCCATTTGTCTTCCTTGCTTATTCAAATTGAAAGCTTGTCAGAACAGGGACTGAAAATCTCTTGGTATGTATACATCATGGAATAAAGAGGAAACCTGATCTTGGTTTGATCTCTCAGGCTACTATATGAAAGAATTTATATACATTTCTATATATATTAAGTTGTATGATATTTGAAAAATAAGTTGTCCCAGTGTAAAATTATTACCTCACTTTTCTTCCATGAAGATTTCTAGGGAAAGCCAAATGATGAGATGTGGCATGTGAACAGTCCACTCTGTAGACTAAGGGGGAGAAAATTGTCAGCTGGCCAATGACAGCAGCTTTCTGGATATTTTGCACAAATGGAGCATCACAAAGATATGAACCAGCAATAATATTATCAGAATGCAAAATTGAATGAATTTGGCAATTCTGTGCAAAGGAGTTTTCAGCACAGATGCAAACATAAGAATAAATTATTGTACTAGTGGCTGTATATCCTTTCTAAGGAGAATTCTCTTCCTCTCTTTATTTTTGAATAAGAAATATTAACTGTATGCCTGGATTTTTTCTTTTCTAGTAATTCTATTTTCTGAAGAGTTTGAGACTGAGAGCGGTGAGGTAAATTGTCATACCTGTGTTCAGTTTTCCTTAAACTTAGTCCCCTCAGCTTTTGCAATTTCATGACTGAAAACCATTATACCAAGTATTGTAAAATATAGTCAAAGGTTTAAATTCAGTTGAAGTTGGCCAGGTTTAACTCAAAGAAAATCACTTCAAAAAGTTACTCTTTACTGCTTAAAATATGAGCTACTAAAGAGATATTCAGCCATGGATTATCATACTTTCATTACCAGAAACTGTGGAGTCAACGTGGTTTGCCTTACTTGTATAACTCCTATGCCTCTGCTTTCCAATATTAAGACTGCATAAGCTGAGGTAATGGTCGAGCCTACATTATTTTTATGTGATTTGAGGGAGAGGTACACGACACTATTCCTGATGTTTGTTTTGTCCCCAAGTAAATATATGCACTTTTAGTATGCAAAGAGATGGGCATTTTTTTCATCAGCAGAGAGCGTGAAAAGGTAAGAAACACTCACCAGATTAAATAACTTTTCGTGATCAAACAGGAAAGCATAAAATTAATTATATGTAAAATGTAATGTATTGACTCTTTTAGCTGCCACTGTTCCAGTTTTTTTTTCTAGATTGTTAGTCTTTTAAAATGCAAATTCTCAGTATTCTTTGAGCACTGGCGGTAGTGTTCTATCTTCTACAGTTGAGGATTTCAGTTTACAGAATATTATTCCATCTGGAACTTATAGGTTTTGACCTTTATTCCTAAATGCCAGATTTTGATAGCTTTATGGAGTTCAGTAATCCACACAGTATATTTGTTCTGTACCAACAGTCTCAGTATGTCCCATAATTTGTTGATTAAAAATGTAAAAAGATTGAGACACAGATGACTTGGATGTATGTACCTATGATATTTATATTTGTGGTGCGTTTACCCTGACTGGATGCCAGGTGCCCCCCAAAGCTGCTCTATCCCTCACCTCCTCAGCTGAACAGGGGAGAGAAAACAGAACAAAAGGCTCATGGGTCRGGATAAGGGCAGGGAGAGAGAACTCACCAATTACTGTCACAGGCAAAACAGACTCAACTTGAGGAAATTAGTTTGATTTATTAGCTATCAAATCAGAGTAGGAAAACAAGAAATAAAACCAAACCTTAAAACACCTTCCCGCCACCCCGCCCTAATTCACAGGCTCAATTTCACTCATGATTTTCTCTACCTCTTTCCTCACAGCAGCACGGGGGGAACAGGGAATTGGGGCTGTGATCAGTTCATCACACACTGTCTCTGCCACTCCTTCCTCCGCGGGGGGAGGACTCCTCAAACTCTTCCGCTGCTCCCACGTGGATCCCTCCCACAGGGGACAGTCCTTCAGGAACAGACTTCTCCAGTGTGCATTCTTCACAGGGTATCAACTCCTGCCTGCTAACCTGCTCCAGTGTGGACTTCCCATGGGGCCACAGCCTCCTTTGGTCATCTACCTCCTCCAGCATGGGGTCCTCCATGGGCTGCAGGGGAACAGCTGCCTCACCATGGTCTGCACCATGGTCTGCAGTGGAATTTCAGCTCTGGAATCTGGAGCACCTCCTCCCCCTCCTTCTACACTTATCTAGGTGTTTGTAGAGTCTCTCTCGCATAATCTCGCTCCTCTCTCTGACTGCAATGGAACAGTTTTTTCCCTCCATTCTTAGCTCTGGTGTCCCTGAGGTGCTGTCACCATCACCGAAGGGCTTGGCCTTGGCAAGGTCCATCTCAGAGCCGGATGGCATTGCCTCTGCAGTACATGGGGAAAGAGCTTCTAGCAGTGTCTCATAGAAGCCACCCCTGCAGCCTCCCACTACCAAAAGCTGGCCACACAAATTCAATACAATGCTTCAAACAGTTCCCTTACATTTTGTTTGGAAACTGATACTTTGTTCTTTCAAATAAATAATTCAGAAAATGTATTACATTTTGTAACTCAGGAATGAAAGTCAATACTGTTCATAGTGCTGTTGACATGCCTTCTAGTAATTTATGGAATAATTATGACCATATTTGGGATAGATCTGTTCCCTACATTTTGATTTGTCCTCCTCCAATACATCTTGACAATGTTGTTGTAATTCATGTGTATTGTACAGACTGAATAAAGACAGGCAATTCGTTCCAGACAAATACATTAAAAATGTAAACAGCTTTTTGGAGCTCACTTTCTCCATGAGACCTTTACAGTAGACATTTGGTTAGTAATGAAGGAATTCTGCAATTCTACCCTTTGTTCTTAGTCCATGAAACCACAAATGATAATTTGTATTGAATGGTTATTTGAATCTGTTTAAGCCTCTAAAGAATTCAGATGATACATGCATGAAGCACTTTATTTTAGGAAGTGGGTGGTAGGGAGCATTGTACATATATGGAAATAAATCTTCAATAGCTTAGGCAAACTTTATACAAACATCTAGCCTTACCCATCCTATTTTTCTCGGATTTTAATTTTCTCAATTAAAAGAGCTGCACAAAGGTAGTCCTTATTTCTTGTAAACTTATTTCCCCTTTAGTGAATTTAATAATTCTCCTTGTGATTGTATTTTGCAATTGTTTTAATCTTTAAAAAGTGTCATTCATGCTAAAAGAGAAAAAATATTTCAAAGAACAACACAGACAACTTTCAACTGACATTAGTGGAAATTTAAAAATGGGGAACTAGACTCAGGAGAAGAAAATTGGTAGGAATGTTGCCATTGACATTGAGATCAGGATTTTTTTCCAGGCCCCAATATATAACCTGGGAATGTTGATTTTACAAATTTTGTTGAAATTCATGCTTCCATAATACATAGATCATGAGCATTATTCCATAAGCCTTAGACTTTGCAAGGGCAGCAATATTAACAAGTAAAAACACAACTAACACTTGTCAGCACATGTAACATTTTATAAACCTATGTTCATGCTGTGTTTCATTATCATCGAAAAGCAGAGTTCCATCAGAAGTGACATGGCTATTCATGAAAACAACTAGTTCTAAAAATTTCATTAGAGAGTAACAGATTTGTCATGTTGTCTGAACTGAGTAAGTGAAAATATAATTAAAATATCAGTGTTGGTTTTATTGAGAGTAATCAACTTAATTAACAGACTCTCTTTTGTTTAAATTGGCTATTTTGTTTAGGAGACCATCAATAATTTATTTAAACTAATTCCTCATGAAAATGAAGTATTAATTTTGAAATTGCTATTTCATAATTGTACCATAAAAATGCAGATCATTTGCAGATAAAGAATGGCAATTTCAATTGTTTTTGTGCACTACTCATTTTCTTTCATCGTAAATGAATACTGGCTTACTTTCAGTGATTAATAAGAGTATTCCAATAATATTAGAATATTTTAAAACCTTGACTATTGTTAAAATGTATCTTTTCACAGTTACTTGGTTATTCATAGAATTAAGAGAATAATCAGTGTCTGATTGTTGATTAAAACCTCAGCTCAGATAAAACATATATAAAAGAATGAGAGGTGGACTACTGTCATAGTTACAAACCTGTTTGTAAATTTGGTAAATAGAACTGTTACACTATCTGGCAGAATAACTAAATCTGGCAGAATAGGGAATATTGACTAATTTTACTATCATTATTTAACATAATTATGTGTTAGGAATTGTTTCTATTTCTTTTTCTCTCTGGCTAGAGCTTTTTGTTGTTGAGAACCGTAGAAGAGATTCTCTGATTTGGGACAATGTTCATTGTTTAAACGTAGCAGAAATATAGGCAGTACAGAAATATATCTGCACTTCATGCATCAAATATATACATACATAAATTTCCCATATCAGTGAATGTTTTAGATTATTTCCATATATATAACAGCTCTAAAAATTACCAGGGACAGTGTTATTAACAGTAGCCTTTTTTAGAAACAAACTGCAGAACAAATATTGCTAGTAAATTGTGAGACTCACGAATGAAGATATGATAGGTAACGCATTTCTTTCTGAATGCTCCTGTAACCAGTAGAGCATTACTTTGTGTCGATATTGTTTTTTGTAGACACATAACAGAAGAACTGTTCAGAGAAATGAAAAGATAAATTTGAAATGGAATATTTTGTGTAGCTAAAGATATCATTTTGGTGTCGAAGCAAAGGAGGTCTACATCATCAACAGAAAGTAATTGACTTTATTAAAGGAAAAGGTTTCAATTTGATGAATATTCTTAAATACCATTTTGCTGGAAATATGAACACTGTTTGTAGATTCTGATTTAGAGGGACATTCTCTCCTCTGCCATCCGCCTCCCCCCAATTTACATTTTGTTTGAAATAAAAATGTCGGATTCCAGCTGCATTTACTTTCACCTTGTATTTCAGATAACTCCTTCAGCAGCCAAACACCTCTTCCCAAGACGCTGCTGTGCTTCTTGTAGACTGAATCTTCAGTATGTCTCTGGGTTCTCACTTGTGCTTCAACGAAGTAGTTAAAAATCCAGATGACAAAAGAGTGAATCCTAATGGGATTAAATTCCAGGTAGACCACAATAGAACTTCTGGAAAAATATTTCCCCTGTCGAAGTCCAAGTAATGTTAGCCCTTTCTGAAAACTCCTAGTTTTTGTCGTATAATTCTATTTTACTCAATCTGTAACAGTTTCTAATTAATCTGTACCTGCTGCAGTATTTTTCAGACAAAAGGTCCTCGGAGGATCTTGCAATGGAACCTTTTCATCCGGAGAAGGAATTCTGTTAGAAATATGGGGAAGCTACAGCAGTGGTATGTCCAAACTACTAAGTGCATTTTTAATTACTATAGAGAAATGAAACATTTCTTTAACAYGTAGTGAGCTCTTACTTGACAAGTTCATATGGCTTCATTTTCACCTTTGAAACAAACATATGTTCTTACTTCTGAATGTATTTAACTAGTTTTGCAAGTATTAAAGGTAAGATAGCAGGTTAATAGTTCCCATGCTTGGACATACCAATATGAATATGGGATCCATTTTTTGCTTTATCTATTGGTCTTTTGTTACATATACTTCTAGACAATTTAGATAGTGAGCACTCATGAGCATAAAAGTAAAAAAAAAAATTCTGCTGCTGTTTGTTCACAATGTAACAAAACCCTTTAGAATACTTTCTCAAAATCCTTTGCATATATATTATTTAGTTCTGTGCGCTCACCAGATAATGTACCATGCAAATAGAAACGAATAGAAAAACATTATTTTATTATTCAGTAATATCTATGAAGATAATGATGTGTAATAAGAATGCCACTTTCTCCAACTAAAACAAACATTAACAGATAACATGCATTTTAGACTTATCTGAAATTTTCACAAGATTAAAAATTCATCACATTCATTGTTGCTTTTTGAAATTCAGGAAGAAGTCTCTTTCATTATTGGATTCCTTAAAACTTTTCCTAAGAGGGCTATTTTAATAAAAGTTCAAACTGAAAAATATAATTACGTGTCTAAGAGCATCACTGCTGTGAGTACCTGGACTATTGTCAGCACATATGATTTAATTATTTGCATTATCTAGGCAGCATGCTGATCGTTAGAAAACACAATTGCTTTCTCAAAATTTGGTAAAAGTGTCGGCTGCTTAATCTGCCATCTTCTTGAAAGCTAATCAAAACTAYGAAATTTTGAGACCCCAGAGTTTCTGTGACACAACTTTTGAATGACAGTTCAGGCAGGGGAGATGCATATTTGAGTATATCAGTTGCAGTCCTAAAAAACTGAAGAATATTATGAAAACAATTATTCTTTTTGTCTATCTGTATTTTCCTTAAGCTTCATTAAAGTTATATTATAAATAATGAAAAATATTATCATTTGCCATATGTGAGAGATACGATGAAATTATTGGCAAGACTTCAGCTTCTAGACAGCTTCCAAGTGAATAAACACTTTTTGTTGCCAGGARCACACTTTGGGAGGTATTTATATTTGCTGTTTATCTCATTGTTAAGTGTATTGTAAATTTTATTTTAAAAAATGGAAAAGCATCTCAAATTTACACCACTGCCTTCTGCTGCTGTTATTATTATATTGTGTATAAATATTGCCATGATTTAACCCCTGCTGGGAACTAAGTACCACGCAGCCACTCGCTGTGTATAATTATGGTAATCTAAGATATATTCAGGAGCCTCTCCTGGCTCAGTATCGTCTTATAGGAGTGTGTAGTTAAGGGATGCTAGGGGGGGAAAAAAAAGGGAAAGAATACATATGTTTTTCTGCATTCATTGTAATGAACTCCTCTAGGTTAAAAATATGTTTACAGGATATGCATTCTTTTTGTGTTTGGAGGTGTATATATGTTAATTCACACATTAGTCTCAACTAAAGCCTGTGGAATGCTTGTCTTTGTCTGGGGTGAGCTTCATATGCCTTTTCAGATAAAGATTTGTGATCTACATTTGTTGCAAAGTAAGAATTTTAAAAGGGGAAGTAATGACACCAAATCAATGGATTAGGTAGTGGTTTCCCTAATGGGTAATTTCTAGTTAGGAGTGCTGGCAATCGTGTGTTAATGTACATGTTCTGGATTATGTAGAAACATAGATCCATATTTTACGATTGCTTATACACAGATGTATTTCTTGGGAAGAAATGCTCAGCTGGTTTCAATCAATGTTTCATTTTTGCTTATTTTTCAAAAATTGATTCTTATGYCATTTTTAAGTCTTAGGTTCAGAATTTTCCAATCCATAACTTACTTTTAAATGAATATAAAGTCAAACATAGTTTTACAAACAGTATTATGTGCTTCCACGCAGTGATGCGTTTCCATATCTATTATTAATGCCTTGGTTGCTACTGTCTACTTTAAATTACTTTGTGTGTATTATGCCTGTAGCCTGTGTTTGTGTGCATTATCTTCACATGCCTCACCTTGTTTTCCTGCTCAGATCTGAGTGGGGAATTTTCCTTTTTAAATTCATGGCAGCAGCTTCTGTGTTATCAACAGCTCTGTCACAAAAATTTGCATCTCTCACCTCATAATGTTTGGAAGACAATGTCTGTCTCCCTGTACCATGTATTTTGATACCAGATATGATCTTTATCCGCTGTTCAGTGCAAACCTACTCGACTTAAGTGAGAAACTCTATTTCTTTAGTGACAGCTTCTTTTAGACCCACAGGAATCAAAAAGAAATTGGTTACATAGAAAGAGATATATAACTATCACCCAGAATCCCTGTTACAGTTAGAGAATGGAACAGAGATGACATAGACAAGCTAACCCTGGAAAAAAAGTATCTGATGGTCACAGAACTTGCATTTTAGCACATGACATGTTGCAGTTCTGTGAGAGGCCATGATAACAATCATGTACAGGGGTATTAGTTTAGGCAGCCAAGACACTATTTTTAAGCATAATATTTGGCTTTCCAGCATTGTCATAGCTGCAGTGTGTTCTAAAGAGAGTTGCATGAATAATTGAATATTTGCCTTCTCAGCCAAAGCGAAAAATGTATGTGGTGGGAATGAGTCATAACGAACCAAATTTGTGGCTTTTTACACTAGGAAAAAAAATTTATGCTAAATTAAACATATTGTTTGTGCTGTAACATAATTTTTATTTTCTGGCAGTTGAAAGAAAAGAAAAGCTTATAGACATCCACATACAGCTGACTGCTTCTATTCAGTAACCCAGTAATGAAGCAGCCAACTCAGATGCAAGAAACCAATACCTAGTGTTTCTCTAACTTATGTGTGCAATCCCTTGAGGKATTAAAACTCTGCCTCACCAAATTTAGCTCAAATACTTCAGCATTTCACACAGAAACACAGAATAGTTGAGGTTGAAAGGGACCTCTGGGGGTCATCTGGTCCTACTCCCTTGCTTAAGCAGGGCTAAATACAGCATTTTTGAGACCAAAATAAAAAAATGAGAGGTCTCTAACTTGCCAGGAAATCTCCCTCCAGTTTTCATATGAAGCTCTTATCTGTTGCTAGAGTAATCATGTGAAGTGGCTTGTTTTGAATGCATCTGACCAGTTTTTTCAGTTATTAGTGTTATCTGAATAATTGTATTGCACCATTATAAAATTTGCAAATACATTTCATTGAATAGTCTATAAGATGCAATAAAAAATCCTTCAACAAAATCTCTTTTTCATGCTTTTCTACGAACTTTTATAAAACACTCTTGCTTTTTAGTGTTCCCTCCAATAATGTAGCTGCTTTGGGGGCTTATTTACATTTAGCCCTCAAATGAAATTGCAAAAACTGGGGATGGGGCAGTAGTAGTACATCCCGCAGTACACTTAATTTTCTTCCACCCTACATATTACATGATGAGCTTTAAGTGTCGTACAGGAAGAACTTAAATTTTCCTCCATCACACTAGGAGTTTCTCAAAGTTGCAGAATGGGAAACTCATTATGCTAAATACAATTAATTTTGCACTACTTGATTTGTAGAAAGCAGACATTATGAAGTGAATCTGGGACACACATTCTGTTTTCCCACATAAGACAATACTGTATTATTAAAATATTGCATAAAGGCTGAAAATATAAAACCTCTTTAAAAGGAAACCTCAGGATCTGGTTTTGTTCTGAAAATGTACTTAATGAAAATGGTGCACTGCTAAACAAATAAATTTTCTCCTTCAATCTGCTGAAACATTTGTTATGCATTTAATTTAGCAGTTGAGGGAGGGTGTCAACTTTATGCGTTCCTGCTTGCATTGCAGGATGAGTAGGATTATCTTACAGTTTATACATTGCCAAAATTTATGTTAAATTATTATTGTGCTAAGCTATGCAAAATTTGTGTTAAGTCAGTTACGCTCTCATATATGTAATTGAAGCCACAACTTGGACATCTAATACTTTATTCATGCTGAAATATGAAAAGGAAGGAAAAAAGGAAAGGAATAAAAGTTGGGTTATTTTAGCAAYGCTCTGGTTCAACGCAATTTCAGCCACTTAGACGAACCAGACTGGGCAACTCCCATTTATTGAGATGCAGACCAGGGAGGTGGCACAGAAGGGTAAAGTTGGGTGCTGAAATTTTGAGTTGTAGATGATTTTAAGTACCTCATTCTAAGTGAAAGCATTAAGTTCCTAGTTAGCAGTTAGGTGTAGAAATACTGCTATGGTTGCTGGCCTGGTGCTGCTTCTGATGTGGCTTAACATCTCTGCAGTATTTGGTCTTCCATCTCCTTCATCAGTGGAGAAGATACATAGTGATATGTTTGCTCATGTAATTTTTTTTGTCATTTGTGTACAAATTTCTCACTTGTGTTTCAGAAGGGAAGATTAAAGAAGCAGACTCTGAATTTCAGTATCACAATTCAACATTCAGTGCTACGTGCTCAGCTTCTTGCAGCTTCTGTTTGCAGAGTATGCTTTGTGTGTAGGCTGGAAAAAAAAGGCACAATTGGTCCTACATTTTTAAATTTTCTGCAACACACATGCAGACCATCTGTACTTCCTTTATGGACTGATCTAGCATATATTTTACTGACAATAACAAAGGGGGAAAAAGCAGGTTTGGAAGAAACCCACAGAGGAGGAAAATAATCTATATTTTAGAATATGGTGTGCTTTTCCAATATACTCTATTGTGTCATTTTGCATTCTCTGGATGAAAAGATARCTCTGTGAAAAATTCACCAAACACTGACATATAGTCCATGTTCAGGATTTTCCCAGTTCYGTTAAAGTCTTAGTTGGTCTTTAATGAGGGGGAAAGGTTATAAGAAAGGTCTAAAGAGACATTCACTGGAAATACTTAGTTGGTAACGTGCTGAATAGGAGTTGAGGACCCACATGGAGTTTTTTCCATCTTTTAGATGCTTATAATTCCAAAATTGTAAAACTTTAAAATGTTTCTTGATATACCTATACATGATTAAAACATGTGCTCAGTCCTGCTTCTTTTCAGCAACTTTTAAAACTTAACTTAGTGTTTAAGAATAATCTTAACACTCTTCTAAGAAAAATAAGAAGACACCAGACAATGCTTTTTATGAGATTAATGAATATATTAATACACTCTTGAAGCTGTATTCCCATTTATGAATAAATTATGCAGCTAACTACAAAGACACTCAAATTCTGGATAAATCTAGTTTTTACTAACACCATATAAATTTTTCAAAAGTATCAGTTAGCTGGCAGCTATCTAAATGATTTTTTTCTTAATTTGTTTGAGAAATCTACAACTAAGGATGGCCACAGTACTCTTATGATAGCAATCAGAAGATGAGACAACATGCTCTTTGTTTCACGATGGTTACCACGATCAATAACTACTCCACAAGATCAGAAACAGTAACGGTGAAGCTAGTCATATATTTGTGACTGAAAAGAGTGAGTTTTATTGCTTTAAGAGCAGTTTCCTTTTTTCCTTGGAATAGACTAAAAGAACTGTGTATTGCAAAATAAGAAGTGATTAATCAAAATATGAGAAATATTTTGGGAGCTGCAAGCATCTTGGGAGTCTGAAGTCCTGAATTTAGCCTGGGAAAGTAAAAATGCAGTATCTTTCACTTTTACCTATCTCCTTTCCTCAGACTTGGTAAAGGTTAAAATTGTGATTTCAAAGCCTATAAAATATCAGAATGCAGTATTTATTCTCCTGGTAACTGCTGCCCCACCGTTTTCTTGGGTACTGAAGGTTATTTTTTTTGTCCTCTGTAAAAGGGTATTTATTTTGAGATAGCTATCACAATGCAACATTATTGGAGAGGTAAGTGTAGTTTTGACTATTTTTCAAGTTGCCCCTCTATTTACCAGGAGGAACTGGCATTGAAAACGTCATTGTTAGAACTGGCTTTGAAGTCAAAGTCTGCTTTACAGGTTTCTTTGTTCGGTGAAACTTGCTGCAAGTGTTGAACCTACAATACAGTACAAGGGATTAATGGTAGCACTGGCCTGTGCCCCTAATGGAGCCTATCAGAAGAATGAAGGAAGATGTGTAGCTGATACTGCCATTCTTTCCAGATGCTGTTGCAACACCTGTCACAACAACTCTTAGATTTGCTTTGTAGCATGACGTACATTTACTAAAAATAATGTTAGTTATAATAACTTCTCTATATTTTTTTTATCGTTTTGATACTTAAATGGGCATGACAGTAGTAGTACACAGAAACTGAACAATATTCCTTGAGGTTTGTGAACCATCTGTGTCTTCAGTATTTCAGCAGTCACCCGGATGTTGCCAGGACAACAGAATGCAGATATAGTTAGTGTTCATATGATATATATATAGATAGATAGATTTAATAAACTGAGGATTTTTAGAACTCACTGCTTTTATGTGATTACTTTAGAAGTTCCTTGTCTTCACTGAGATTATATTGAGCGAGCAAAGTGGAGTAAGGTAAAGACTTCTATCACCCCTCTGTTTTTTTCTCATTAAAAACATAGAGGCTGAAGTCAAACATACTAGAATCACAGAAACACTACACAAAGAAGTGATGAGAAGGACACAGAACACAGGAGAAAGTGATTTTTGGATTTTTGGACTGTCCCCTGAATGTCTCTTTTTTTTCTGATATGGTACAAGGTGTTGAAAGTGAAAACAAAGGGCAACCTAGGAGTAAATGCAAGTGAGGAGGCATCCTTTGCCTATTCCTTAACTTAATTTTAACCTCCTATCTTTGAAGTAAAGGAGAAGAATGGAGGGCTAAGTGTATACTTCTCATGAGGGAACCAGATTTAATTAAGAGTGCCATTTGAACCTTCCATGAGTTCTAGTCTCTACTTAAATTTGTGTGAAAAGGCTTTTCACATTGTGGAAGAATTTCCAAGACTGGATTTTAATAATCAGGACTGGCAGCATCCACGGGAACTGCTCTGGAGCAGTTTTATTAATAACTAATAATGTATATAGAAAAGAATTAAAGAGGCAAAGACTGGCTTCATTTTTCAGATAGCTGTTCCCAAATTTTGGAGCATGGACCACTGCTGACCCTTATAAATTTTCATTGCACAATCAACCTCAGCAGCAAAGTTTTAGCTGGAAACATGTAAAATCGAGGTGATTTCAAGGCATTGGCCGTGCAGGTACTGAGAGCTGGAAAGCACTGATCTGGCAGAAGTGGGTCATGGAGCAGGTTCGGAGTTTCCCTCGGGGGTCTTATAATGGTTTGTGTTGGAAGGTACATCAAAAATCATCTAGTTCCAAACCCCCTGCCATGCGCATGGACACCTTTCCACTAGACCAGGTTCCTCAGAGCCCCATCCAACCTGGCCTTGAACACTGCCAGGGATGGGCTCATGGGTGCAGCACCTGTAGGCTTGACTGTGTGCTTCATCAGAATATACCCCGAGCAGAAATCCCTTCTTTTTTTCTGTATTGATGGTATTGAGATGTATATTGAAAGTTGAGTGGTTGGTTATGAACCCAAATGAAAATACAGTATGTGATCATTTTGGGACTGGTCATGTTATTTCAAACTGCCCTGATAGGAAAACTGAGCATGTTTGCTAACACAATGAGATCCTTTTATCTGAGTATGCTTTTGGGAACTGAGAGATTCACTAAGGTTTTGAAGGTGTTTGATGTAGTCCTGTAAGATTATTCCTCCTGGAGTTGCAGCACAGCTATCTGTAGTGACTCTGTGCCTCTATCATGTGCAAAATTGATAAATGTGCCTCCTAAGCTACTGAGGGGCTCTCAATTTTTGTAAATGCTCTCATCTTTTCAGATCATACAGCCTCTGTGAGATTGGAGTTTACCTGATTTTAAGGTATCGTATTAAGATGTAACTATGATGGTCACTGGTGCATATATATATCTCTCTCTCTCTAAATATATTTATATATTTATATATTTATATATTTATATATTTATATATTTATATATTTATATATTTATATATTTATATATTTATATATTTATATATTNTTTATATATTTATATATTTATATATTTATATATTTATATATTTATATATTTATATATTTATATATTTATATATTTATATATTTATATATTTATATTCGTAAGCCTTTTTATAAAGAGACATGGTAGCAGTAACTGCACTCTAGGTAATTGTTTCAGATTTGATATTTTGCATAATGCAACAGGTAGGTCTGAAACTGTTGATGTGAAGAAAGAATGAGGGAAAGCATCCGCTTTTGAAGGGTGATGTTAGAATTTTATTTCAATTTGTAGGCTAACTATGCACTGGCATCACTCCCATCGAAGAGAGTAAAGATACTAAGGATTATGCCAGTCTGTGCCTATGGATAAGAAATTAAAACTTTTTCTCTAGCAAAAAATGGATGTTTATATGACCTTTGAATTCTCTACATAGTGAAATATTATGTATTTGAGAGCAAATCTGTGATAAAGAAGAAATTTAAAGAGTAGATCTAGCAAAAAGTGTCTCTTGCATTGTTTTTGCTCAAATATGTATCTCGAATATGTAGCAAAATCTCATATAAASTTTTTAAAATTTATTTATGTGCTAATTTTACTGTGGTTTTTTAGCTTTTTTTGAGAATTTAAGTTGAATTTCTAAATTATGAGGCACAAACACCAAGTAAAGATAATGATCACATTTCCTAAAGAAAATTTTTTTGTTGTTTTAGATGTCTAACTTTGGAAGATGGTGAGAAAGAATTTGCTTGAGTAAGCAGCAGCTCCACTTAGTTTGGCCATATTGCTGGGGTTTTACCTATCATTACTTTTCTACTTTTCTAGTCTTTTTTTTTCCTCTTTTTTTTTTTCTGTTTTCCTGTCATGCACAGCTTTGTCTCACAGCAGTAATTTTTTATGGTTGTGTTTCATGACAGGTACAAGAATGTACTCTTAATGTAGCTGTATTCAATTGTGTAAGTTAGTCTTTAATATGGAATCCTTATTAAAATGGACTCTGAGACTGTACAATATAAAAATATTTTTCTAATTTTCTTTCTAAACAAGACTTCTATATAGCATCAAGAATTAACTAGCTGCTAAGATGTGAACAGTGCCACAAAATACATCTTACTCCAACTAAACAAGAATGTGTTTATAATTACTCAGCACTCGATTTGGAATTTGGCAAGATCTCTTCAAACTAGAAAACACACAGATGCAATTTCATGATATTTAGTGATGTGTTGTGTTCCCTTTTTTTTAATTTTAAATAGATTGTATGATCCTGCCAAATTTTCAACTCATTTTGTTTCTCTGATCTTTGCAATTGAACTATTTATATAATATAGATACTGGCTAAAATTACTATTTAACCTCAAGTCCCTCTGAAACATAAAGTAATACAATATATACAGCTTAAAATGAGAAATCAAATAGAGATGGATCAGCATTTTAAAATGTTTATTTCTCCTTTTTTTTTTCCCTTTGAAAGAGCATAGACCCAGCAAAACCCTGTCTTATGCATGGCACCGTAGAACAATGAAATAATGCTGACTGCAAGCCCTTATTACATGATTCTTTTGCAATTTGGACACAATGTCTTGGTGGTGGGGAGCTGCAAGCATTCTGAAGGACAGGATTCATTTGGAATGTGAAAGGGTCTTGAGCAGTCAGAGAATAGGGTGTAAATCAGTAAGAAAAAGTAAAAAGTACTATCTATAACCAGAAATAATGTGTACAGAGGACAGGAAGATGCTAAATAAAGTACCAAAATATCTGTAGGTTGAAGTGCTGAACATGAAACCCAGTGTCACGCTCTTGTGATACAAGCAAGAGCTGTATCACAAAATACAAAAGCATTGCCCATCTTCTTAGGTGAGGCATCAGCTGGAAAGCTGTGCCCTCTTTAGGGTATATGTCTGGAAAGACCTGGGCTGGCTGAAGAGAATTTGGAGGAAGAGAGTAGGAAAGAAGTTTGAAAGTATAATCTCTGGGGCAGGAAGGGCTGTGTGCAAAAAATTATAAGAATTTGGTCTGTTTAGTGTAGAGAAGGAAAGAGATAGCAGTTCTCAAATGCTTAGAAAGTTGTTTACAAGCTGAATGCAATCCGATATTTTTTGTGTCCATACAGACACGACAAGGAGATTATATTATAAATTAGCCTGGCTAACTAATGACAAAGATAGATAAGCTTGGTTTACTTTGCCTAGATATCTGGTAGAAACTGTCAGTAAAAGATATTAAAACAGCTTTGACATGCATCTGTCAGAAATGGTTTAGATTTGGTTGAAATCGCCTTAGATCTTTCAATTGAGATCCTTCTATTGAGGCATTATTTTGCAAATGGAAACTGTTTTCACATTCTTCTACACTTCTGTTAACACTAGAGAGAAAATAATTTTTCGACCTAATTGCACCCTTCTGCTCTGTCATGGAACTCTGTAAATGCTTAATTAAGTAACCAATTTCTTTTTTACTTTTACAGATCCTCTGTCATTTTTACTTGTATTGTCCCATTCCGGTTTTGGCAGCTAGGCTTTTTCAGTCTTTTTTGGGTTTTTTCCCCTTTAGCTCTCATTTATTTTACCACCTTTGTATCTTTTGATTTATTTCATTTCCGTGCTGTGTAGTATGTTTTCTAGCTTTGCTCGCGAGCAGCTTTCATTCCTTGAATGCACTATCCCACCTGCTTTTCTTTACTATTGCCAGCACCCTCATGCTGTGTTCTCTCACATGTTTTTGTCTTTTTTTCTATATAGTTCTTTAGTTTTTAGTATGTACAAGATGTGATCCTTTTCTGTTTTGCTTCTATGTGTTTTACTGATGAAATAGTGAAGTTCAAGATCCTGACAAAATAGAGTTTGATGGAAAGATTATGAAGTAAATGACAGCAGTCACTCCAGCGACCCTCCAAGTAAAGAAGGGGGGGGATTTGTGTATCTAAGAAAACAAAGTATATGGTGTCACTGTATATGGTCTGCCAGTGCCTGTACTCCAGTAGCTTTTGTCTGTTCCAACCAGATTTGACAGATGGCTAGGAGTCTCAAAGATGTTCAATTCTTCCAAGTTTCATGAAAATTGGCAGACCCAAATTATTTCCTTATCTGAAAAGAAGAAGTTCTAAATTAGCCCTTTACATATTCTTCAGGGTAGCAGTAGCAGTCAGCTGACTGATTGACACATGTCTTGAATAGCCAGCCAAGCTCCAAACCAGCCCTATGCACATGCCCAGAAGGGAGTACCAGAGGAAGGTATGGTCAGGCTTAGTGGTGCAGAAGGGAGCCGGGCTTCTGTGAGGGAATGTTGCACATATGTCTATGGAAAACCAGACTTCACTGATTCTATGGAAATGTTATAAAATGTTTTTAGTATTCTTTCTCTGTTACTGGCAACATTAGTGAGACATTTCTTTAGAAACAGTGATTATTTCGGATAATATGAACTTTCATTCATCCATTATTCGTGGTTTATTATAATTTTTTTGGAGAACCTGTTATATCCTTCAAAATTTGCGTGGATCAGTTCCACACGTTCATTAAGACCTTGGCCCATTCGTGCCGGGAAGGTGTGAGGAGATAAGATAAACTGAAAATGGTATTGTTGGCTCTTCAAGTTAGAAGCATTGCACTGCATGCTAAACAAATTCTTGGACTTCTACTTTGCCTTTCTTTGTTGCAGCGTATTGGATGATTGGAGGTTTTTGTTCAATATATGTGACAGTTTAAGAAAAAACTTTTAAGTTTCCAAAACTTAAAGCTTTCAAGAAGAGATAATCTGTGTTCATGTACAATTTGTCCCTTTATCTATATTAGTTCTGTATTACTAAACTCTTTCTGAAATTTTTTGTCTGTATTTCTGAATATTAAAATGAAAGGTACTGGTGCTAATAAACTTGATAAGTAGAAGGTAGCTCAGAAAGAACACAATTGGTACTAAATTATTGAGCAAACAAAGCTAGCGAAGGGAAAGAATGAAAGAATTGTGGTTCTGATGTAAAAACATAGAAATTCCACTGTCCTACTGTTCATCTGTCCCATGGGGTTGTGGGATTGTTTTGGGGTGGGGATTTTATGAGACGTTTAAGATTCATTCTGGGAGCTGATAAGGAAGTGGAGAGGAATTTGTAGATAACTCATAGGCTGGTTGAATTGAGTTAATTTGTTCCTGCTGAATGTGTGTTTTTTAATGCTGCTGAGAAAATTATGCTGTTGTAAGACTGAGTGTCAGCATGCTTTGAGTGCTTTCTCCTTTACTATTTCTTGAAACTAAAGACACACATAAATATATCCTTATTCAATGTGAACCTCATTGCAAGTCATTAAAAAAGTGTGTCCCAGGCAGTTGGGTGTGTTTATTTTTGCTAAAGTTTCTTTAGCTGTTTCTGGTTGTTTGACTAATAATATATTTATTATTCTAAAATAATAATTTGCATTTAACGACAACAACATAACTGGCTTAATTATCAATGTAAAAAGATTACTTAAACACTACTTAGCTAATCATTTAACAGAATGCAAGAAAATATACTCTAATTATAAAAGAAAAGCAAATGAGTGAATTAAACAAGAATATGCTGTGTTATGTCTATAAATACTCRATCTCATTTTTTGTTTCATTACTCTGTTTTTAAAAAATGGATTTAAGAAGTGTCTTCATTTCTAATGCTCAGAATAAGAGATGTGATTTGTATGAACATATGCAGCAATTATGCCAAAACTAAATTTCTTCAGTTCTGTGGTTACTATGGTAACAAAAATTCACTGTATTTCATTTAGACATATACAACAGAATAGAAGATGGTAGATTTAAGATTTAATAATCTTTGCAAAAATATTGTATGATACTACATGATATTTTAATTATGTGTAAGGGGATAGATCAAATAACTAACATGCTTGGTAGCATGAACATTGGTACTAATCACATTTAGAACATATTTGGATGATTCTTGTGGTAATGGCTTCTTGGATGCTCATTTCTAACAATTGCATTAGATTTTTTCACTTGAGCAGGGAAATTGCTCCTGCTACTGTCAGGTCTCTGACCACCTGAGAGTAAGGAAGACAACAGTGGTTCTCCTGTTGTTTGTTTTCTCGCCTTGGAATGTATGAGGCAGGACGCTGAAATAGGGGATTAGGTAGCATCTTTAGTCAGAGATAGTCATGTTTTATGTGAACCCATGTCACAGAATGTACCCTTGGTCTTATGGTATTTATTTTCTCAATACAACTCGGTAGCAGTATAATTCCTCTTTTCTGATTCATGACAGAAAAGTGGAATTCAAGAATATATATATAGAAAGACAAAGTGGAACATTCATGACTATGGCACAAAATACCTGATGTAATACCCTTATATATTACAGATTTTCAGTGTCCTTGATTTTCATCCTATGTAATTGTCTGTGAGTGGGTTGGTTGGTTTGTTTGTTTGTTTGCTTAGAGTTCAGAGTTGCACTAAGGTGTGTGGAAAAAGAATAGGTATTAAGTTTATTTGAGGTGCAGACTGTCTAGCTGGAAAGAGCTACAAGAATAGTGAAATACTGAAAAATATCAAATTTATTTTGATACAGAACTATTTCAGGTATTTCTATGAAAGCAGTGAGATCTCAGCTATAATATTTTTAGTTTTGTATATCATTAGAAGTTTGTAAGAGTACATTATTTCATCTTGATTCGTTGCTTAAACCTTGCAGTGGCTGGTATAATGGACTAGTTCTTGGGATCTTGTTCTTATAGAAGGAATAAAGCACAACAAAGAACCAAAGGACGTTTTCCTGTCCTTTGTTGATTATAATAGTAATTCTAATAGTTTTGTTACAGTTGGTGTAACTGTATTTATATTAACCCCTATAAAATTCTACATGAAGTCTTTTTTTCAAGTGGGAGACCAGACTAACCCTATAACAAATTTTAGTACTTAAAGTTGTTATTTAAACAATGCCAAGTACTATTTTGGAATATGTGCATTAGCTATAGTTTGGGGCAAGAATTTCAGGTACATTAATCCTTTTCTGTGTATTCTGAAGTAAACTCGGGCTTCATTTCAGTGTTTAAAAGGATTCACTGCACCACTTCAGGACAGGCAGAAATTGTGCAAGAAATTCTAGGAACCTAAAATGAAATGGTAAAATACTGTCTTTTCAGAAAGTGAACATTTGGAGGTCAGGAAATGATAAGGTGAAGATCGTTCATGGAATGTTAGCTCTTTTGACTATAATTAGTTTATAATTTTTATTTAGGCTGACTGAATTTTGTGTAAGGATGAAAAATTCCAACACAAATGACATAGTCACAGTGAAGCAGAGATTGAGAAGAACATTTTTGGCAAATATTTGGCCATATGTAATTGTTCTTATGAGGTAGACAATCTCAATTTGCACTTAGTTTACTTCAGGGTGAATTAAACTTTTGGTGAAGAGGGAAGTATGGGAGTTGATGAGAAAAAAGTTCCTGTAGAATAAGCTTTTTATGAAGCATATTTGTGAATATCCCAAGTTTCTTCCTGGGGAATGGCATTTTTGACAAGAAATAATAGCACTAGCTTATGTTAGGTGGGTAGAAATACTGACATCTGGATTCTGTTCTCTTTCATTGGAAAAGTTTTATCACAGATTTTTCTTTTAACAAAAATTTTTTAGTTTCTCATCCTTCTGTTTGAGTGGTTGGTATTGGAAACTAATTTTTAGTGTCTGAGAAACTATTTCTGTTACAGTACCAAGAAARTAATTAAATTGTTGCATATGTTTGGTTTAGTTATATTCATATTTAATAATATATACAAGGTACAAAGATTTTGATAAATATGCAAATATGCATATCTGATGAAAGATTCATGATGCTGTTTTTACTTCTTTACTGAGTTGTGTAGAATGAATTAAAAGATATACTGTAGTGATATGATGGAAGTAATGATTATCTTTGTCTGAAAGATTCACGATGCTGTTTTTACTTCTTTACTGAGTTGTGTAGAATGACTTCAAAGTTATACTGTAGTGATATGCTGAAAGTAATGGTCGTCTTTGTCAGAGTGAGAATGTTAGTTTGAATGCTGTAAAATTGTGCAGAGTAACACTTCTCTAAGGTCAGGTATGTGTTACAGAGTTGTGAGTGCTAACTCACTGGCTTTAGTTTATTTTTTTCTGTGTAAGACAATATAAAACATTTGTATTTTGTATTTTGATAGCTACAACTGTGAACAGAAATAGTGTAATATGTGTAATTGAGGCTAAGATGGTCAACAGATGCTAAGTGAACTGTGTGTTGACTGATTTTTTTTTCATTCCTCATATTGAAATGATGTTTTTATCATCAGCTGTGGATTTGTCCAATATCTTTTTTTGCAGGATGTTTTTATGCACGGTGGAATGCATCATTGTGCTGTGTAACTGAATGCTTATCAGACAAGTGATGTTCTCACCTTGTTCTTAACACATGCTCACATATCAGGTAATAGTCCTGGATATATTACTGGCTATATAAGGAACAGCAAATCGAAACTGTTATCTTAAGCTTTTCTTCTGGATTTCATTCTTTCATATGTAGTATTTTTCTCATCTTTCCTCCTTTCTCTAGAGCCATTCTGCCCGTAAATACTTTTTTTTTTACTTACTAAGAATTTCAGATTCTTTTGTACTCCTTGTTGGAGCTAGTATGGTCCATCTGGTCTGACTGTCAGGATGAGCCTTTAGGAGATTGCAATTTCACTTTGCAGAGTCCAAGAAGCTGACATCCTGTCACAGATACAGTTAAAAATTCCTTCTTGACAAATTGGTACATTTCTTTAAACAGCACTGAATCCCGCCATTGAAAATAATCATTTCATAAAATTTAAAAAGCCACCAAACTTGAAAAAAAAGTATTAATGTGCAAATAAGATGCAAGAATGACTTATATAATGCATTTTCCATACATTTCCTGAGGGCAGTTGCATAGTTGAAAATACAGTGAGTTAAAACTTTGTTATATGTATTATAAATTTGATTTAAAAATATAGTTTCCATAGCTTTCGTTTGAAAGGTATTTAGTTTTCTTGGTAGTGCTCAGAGCTTCCAAGTCAGTTAGTTTGTTATGATAACAGAACAATAATGCTGTCTGCATTGCAGTACCTGGAAGTAAGTGTAAAAGGTCAGCCATGGATTCAGCATTTCTTCTGGCAAGCTTGGCACTCTTACATTCTTCTAACACTTGTTTGGAACAGTCCTGAGTTTGAGTTTGGTGGATCAATAAACTGAGGTGTGGAGAATGTGAAGTGCATGTTTTGATCTTGCTCTTTGTTTTCTCTGACCATCTCTTAAGCAACTATTATCTATTTCAGAGAGTTTGGAATAAACATGTATCTACTTTTTCACAGTATGACTTAAAAGAATACAAAATGCTAAAATCTATAGTCTATCTGATTTTTTTCCAGTATTTTATATCAATGGATACTGTAACATATGTGTGGGCATTTTTTGCTCTTTTACTAGTCATTTTTTGTAAGTTGGTAGTAGTTGGAAACAACAATTTACTGGGGACCTCTGATATGCCAGTTGTACCATCCAGAAGGTGTCTGCCTAGAAAGGTGATAAAGTATTTTAGTAAATTACCTCAATTTGTGGTCCTGAGACTTAACTACCTGAGCTTTCAGCCAGGATTATTTTCTGAATCATGTAAATTATAAATAAATAATATTGGTTTTTTTATTGTAGTAAATCTGAGTTATACATTTACATGCAAATAAGTAGATTTTTTTCCTCTCTTACATGTCTCCTGTCCATTCAGATGACAATGTTTCAGGCTATAAGCTTATGAACCTCCCTTCCACTGACAGTTTCTTGCTTAAAATTCATCTCGTAGCGATGATTATCCATTTTGTTTTCACATTTTTCCAACTAGTGTTGGTTACCACTGTCATGATAGGATCCTGAATAACATATATAATTTAAAAAGCCAGGTCACATAGTTTGAAATTGGGCTGTTTTGATTTTTATTTGCTTTTTGACTGTAATTTCATTACTTAAATGGGATACGCTCTGTAATTTATAATGACATCAACTGTTTAGTTGCTGCTTTTCCCTTAGTAGGAAAAGTGAAAATGGATTTGCTATCCTCTAAAAATATGTCTGATACATATCACTGATGTATTCCACTTTGTGTTTCTAGCTTGCTTTTGTAAAGGGATTAGAAAACTTGCATGTAAAATTGCTTGCATTTACCAAAGAAAACCAAAGCAGTAGGAGAATAATGTTTTTAATTAAAGCTTTTCAAAATCTCATTTTTTTAAAATGGCTATATTGTTAGTGAGGTAAACAGAATAAATATAATTACATCATAGTAGAAGAAACTAAGTGAAATTAATGTTGGTCTTAAAATCTGAACTTCTGTGTTGGGCTTCAGAGCACAAGAAAGATACAAAGTCTATATAGGATTTGTTAGGATTGTGCTGTGCAGGCATCCTGTGAGGGTTTCTGGCTCTAGAAACAGGCAGAGCAAGATTCTAGGAAGTAGGTTTTGTTATCCATTTTTGCGGGCTGTCTTTTCAAACAAAATATTGCAAACCATTTCTTCCATTCCAGTACATCTGTTTCTGATAAAGTTAAGTTAAAAGAGCCTTGTGTAACATACAGGCTGTTAATGTTTTAGGCCGGCACTTTAATTAATTAAAGCACTGAGATTATTCTTTAAAAAAATCCCAACAAACAAATCTACAGACTATATGAAGGCTGTCTGGTTCTCTTTTACTGTTTAATCTCTGTTACTGTTGTTATTTTTGGTTCATCTCCAAGGCACATTGAAGAATTGTACCCCCCTGAACTTAATTAGGTTAATGTTTCATGTTTGTAGGACAGCTTCTTAGATTTTTTAATAGCTCTAGTGCTAGGTTTCAGTATCTTGTTCTGGTTCCTGACACCTTTCATTAGTGACCTCTGCAATCAAATTCCTGTTCTGTGTATTAACTCAATAGTTAACACTCAATAGTGTGTCACACCATCATCTATTTATGTGGCTATAAGGCTAACAGAGTTTAGAGAAGACATAATTGTGAAATCCATGTGTTCTCATAAAACAGTTCATTTATGTCATGTAGCTTTAAATTCCCGTCACAGGAATTACTGTGCTGGAACTTCACCCCTTCATAAGGTTGAAGCAAACATTTGCTGGAACTAAGTATTGTGTACATAAGAGTAGTTTAAGCTTGTCTCTAAGTCCTTGTGACCTTTTCTATTTTGCTCTGGGTGTTTCTATAGTAGCTGCCACATTTGCCTTTCTGGATTGTGATATTTTTTCTGTTTGGACAAAATCCTTGCTGAAGACTAATGTAAAATCATCAAAATTGATTCATTTGGGATTAATTATGTAAAATTAGTTATAGCAAATTATATTTTGACCCTAGCCCTCTTTATCATATCTCATGTCTTTGAAATTATTCCTTCATATTCTTCAAGCATTTTTTAATCTCCCTCCTTGTGTTTGACATTATATTAAAAAAGGACTGAGTTAGAGCAAATTGTGTGCCAAGTAATAGATGTAGCTGTTACATTCTCTGTTAGTCATTTTCGAGACTAAAGCTAACAAAGTTGCAAATTAAAGGAAGAAACTCAGGTATGAGAAAATCTGATATCAGCCTGCACATGAAGTTTAGTAGCCTTCTGTATTATCTTTCTTTCTCCAGACAAGAATAAGTGAATCACCACAAGGCAACATAGCTAAGCTTTTGTAAATACTCTATTACCCTGTATTAACAAAGTTATTCATGATATTCAAGAATTAGAATTAAAGGAGGAAAAATGCTTTCAACTGGTATATTTATGGTACATTTTTATCTGTATAGCAACAGATATATAGTTAATTAGGATTACTATGCTGATTTTTAGAAAAATTTTAATTTCATTTGGTATGTACTCCCCACAGTAGTGGCCAATAATTTAATTTACTAGCCATTATATGTTTTTCATCTACTTAACAGTTTTGGCAAATGCAACTGTTTTATTGCAATCGGCATAGCACAATATCATAATGTAATATCCATATATCATAAAGATTAATAGATTCATGTATGATGATTCAGAGTCAAGCTGATTCAGTGATTTAATCTGTAAAATAGTTTTCGTTACTAATCTTGAGTAGAGAGTCAAATGGAACTGTGTGCCATTTTCTGTCATTTATAGTAAGCGATGTTTTTTCATGAACACTACTTAACAATTCCTTGATTGAAAGGTTTCTTTAATATAGAAAGACATAAAATTGAAAATGTTATGGTTCTTTCTCTAGCAGTACATGATGTTTTCCTAGTCTATATAGATTCATTGAAATGAATAGAAACAAGAATAAAGGTAAGTTAAAAAAATGAGTAGGTTGATGAAGAAACAATCCAATACGTATAATTTTAAAGTGTTGTAAAATCTTCCCATTAACTTCTCTGAGAACATGATTAGTATAATTTCAATAATTCACTTTTACTGGAAAAGTGTTTTCCAAATGTTAATAAGTTTTGCATATATCTACACTGCAGCAAGAAAATCTGATAGCTGCCTGCACAGAYAAGTTATATTTAAATAATTTATCTGTAATACTGGCAGTAATGTCGTCATAGCAGCACATCAGGAAAGCTGTCTTAGATTAGTATTCCACAAATGCTGTTAAATACTCTGCTGGGAAATATCTGCAACTGCATAGAGATGCTACAAGAATCTAAGGTGCATGAACTACAGTCACATCTAGATTTACAGTATAGATGTTAATTTGATTGGAAGATTTGCATTGCCTCATCCACCTTTATTTATAATAATATGAGAACAGTGAAATTATTTCAGTGTCGTAATTTGTCATCAATATACATGAATTGGATAAGCATTGACATGTCCAGGCGTGCATTTATTGTCAGCTTAAATTGCTTCTGTTAATCTCGTGTATATTTTCCACATCTCTTCTAAGTTGTTGTTACTTAGTATACGGAGATGGTGAAATCATTATAACTTCAAGTTAAAAGGAGAAAAGATAAGGTTGCTATAGTAAGAATATTTCATTAATGCTCTTAAAAATTAGGCATATATAATGAAATTACTACAAATATAGAAAGCTTTAATTTTAATTGTTTATATATGTATCTATTTACTCATTTGATAATAAATTATTTCTAGCAATGTATCCCGTTAACATGGAATACAATACGTACAAGCATATTTCAAATCCAAGTACTCAGAAAGTACACAAAATAAGTCTTAATATGTGACTAAATTTTTCATGATGCAGAGTACCTTATGGTGTAGTTCTACTTACATTCTCCTCTTCTAATGCCTCTTTTAATATTTGTATCTCATGCACTGACCTTGTTATCCTGGCTGTTTTGCTCAACAAACCCTGTGTTTCCCTGCACATTTTTACTTCATGTCAGATACACCTATTGAGTTATTTTGTGTTGGCCTACTTATCTAATTCTTGTTTATCAAAYTCCTGCTTCTGTATTTAATTTGATATCTCTTCAGGTCCCAGTTTCCCTGTCCAATGCCTTCCTGTTTTCCAGTACTGGACAGATTTTTTTTCCTATTCCCTGTACTTTTGATGTATTTTGTGTCGGTCTAGGAAGCTTCAATAGTATTTCTGTCCATCTGGTTTTGGCGTAGGATTTTTGTCTGCCATTTCTTCACGGCAAAGGGACTCTTTTGTGGAGTTCTTCCAAGTGGAGTTCTTTCAAATTTATATATGCTCACGTTCTGCATGTATGTGTGATGTAACATTGTGACCACAGGTTTTGTTCCACCTTAGCTGCTTATGAAGGACCTGTATTGTGCTCTTCAAGCTGCACATGTGGGCATAAGTGGGGGGTAGCTATCTTTCGTCCCCCGGTTTTCAACTCCAACAGGCTAATGAGCCTTTTAAATTCTCACTGGTAGGATTTGCTTGGGTTCTTGAATTCTTGTGTTACTTCTCCATTCTTGCTTGCAGATTAATTTTGTTCCCTGCTCTGTGTCTTATGGAAATGATGTGAGTATCCTTTGAAATCTGTGAGTATCATCTGTCAAGCTGAAAGTCACATACATTTCAATGATATATTAAGTACTATGAAGTCATCCTATTTGCAAGAAGATAATTTACATTTCTGTATTTAAATACACACTGTATTTTAACTCATCTAGGATTTGGACCAACTAACTAGTTATGTTGGTTTTTGGAAACTCTAGAATGTTTTTTATGATTTGGTTTCTGTAAAAGAAATAACTGCATTGCTGTTACAGGGTATTTGTAATATACTCCCAACAAAGAATTCTCTTTTATACAGTTTGCATCTTTAGAGTATACACTTTTTAATTGAGTTTTAGATATTAAAGAGATCRTGTGCATTTTTTTAAATCAGCGTGCAACCTTTTAAGTACTACTAGCCTGAGGCAATCCCATCTGCAGTAAATTGTGTGATAAAATTTTTGTTGATAGCAGTGAGGCCAAAATTTCACTCCAGATTTTAAATAGTTTTCCTTCTTTTAAATGCTTGCAGTTTTTAATCAAAATAATTTAGGGAATTATTGACTGTGGAATCAAAACAGAAATGTCTTGGACTCTTGCTTATATAACTCCCACTTTTTGTAAATCAGGACAATGAATGATGACCTCAAAGAATCTTTTATCAAAAAAACCAACAGACATTTTTGATAGCCAAATTTCACAGAATAGAACGATGATTTGGTSTATCACAAGTAAAATAATGCTGTTGAGGTATTATGCTGAATATTCTTAGAAGTCCAAAGACTTTAATGAATTCATTGAAACTTACTTAGAAAAATGAAATTAAATAAGTATTCTTGAAAAAATTGAGATAATTAGGAACTTGTACTGTTATTTGGAGATTACTTACCAAAGCAAAGAGGCAAAGATGAAAATTTTGTGCCAYCTATCTTAATACATTTTTGTTGCACTTTGCACTAGAAATAAGCTAGAGGAAAATGCTATTGAATCTGAAAGTTATGTTTGTAACCAGTTGCGTGTGCCTTGATAGAGGTGAAGAGTCAGCTTTATTCTGAGAAAGAAGCTGGAATTAAGTGTGTGTGTTTAAGCCTTCATAAGGAACAATTATTATGTATTTTTAAAGACAGAAATGCAACCAACTGTGCTTACTGTGAACATGCCAACTTTGTGTTGAGAATGAAGCTCAACTAAAGAGCATGTGATTAAGCTTTCATAAAAAAATATTTCTAATGTATTTTTAAAGAAAGCAAAGATGTTAACTTTGAAGCAGGAAACAGAAGCTTTGCTATTGGAAGYTATGAGCTAATTAAGCAGCTGAAGGCTGATCATGAGGCAGGAGGAAAAGCTTTGGAGTTGGAGATATAGTGAAGGAAAAAGCTTGGCGTGAAAATTGATTGTATGTCACTTTGGAGGCTTCAACAACTCCTCGCAGCCATGCAAAAAAGGTATTGGTATTGAAACTAAGAGTAATTCATTTTTTTTTAATCAGTTCATTACCAGGAGTAAAAATCAAGATATGAATATAGTTGTGTTGTAACAGTAGTACAATATTAACTCTTTTGAATTTGGTGTGCTTGAATAAATATCTGGGAAAAAAATGGGAAGTACTATAAAGTGTTCAACATCTTCTGAGAAATAACTTAAGAGTAGACAAGACACTTAAGATTATATTAATTAATTTGGGGCAAGAAATGAGAAGCTGAAACATAATTATAAAATAATGCATTTGAATTAAACTGCAGATTAAACCAGAAAGAAATAAATAATTTGTTTTGAGAAAAATTAAAATGTGATAAATTTGAACAAAGTACTCACGTGCAGAACAAATTGTTTGAAATAACCATTGATGGGTGTCCTTGAAGTCCCATGTTCTGCAGACTTTTTAATTACCTTTTGTGATGAACAGATATCTACACAATAGAATTAAAGAAAAAAAAGGGGGGAAAATGACGTAGCTGCTTAGCAGTTTGCTGTTTTTGTTCTGGCTTACAGGCAAAAGCAGGTACTGTCTGAACCTAGTAGCTTTTGAAAAGTAGTGGAATTTGTCACAGTAAGTTGCTGGGTGTAAAATTGTGGTTGTACTCGAGTGCATATTYTGGTTCATGTCGCCCTGAGATTTTTGACAAGTATCTCACAGTCCAGATTGTGGACTCCTCCATTACTGTGTGTACTGATGGGTAAATATTAAGTGAAGATCAGTGTGTAATGGAGGTGAGCCAGCTGTTTAGTCCCAAATGCTTCCTACCMCCTCCTCTGGAGGCAAACTGTCAAATAGTGCACATCCCAAACAACATTATGAGAAAAATGTTTGTTTGTTTGCTTTAGCCAATGGCTAACTCCTGATTTAGAAATTAGAAACCTTTCTTAAGGTGCTCCTAGTCTGCAGAGATTGCTCATCTAAAAGGCAATTGCCTCTTACGGACACTTTATGATGCCCTGAAAACAGAGGAGAAGATTGAATAAAGACTCTGAAGTAAAAATYATTGACAGGTTAGAAAATGCTTTCAGGAGCTAATCCTGTGGCACTGGAARGTCAATTTTACAGAAGTAAAGAACTGCAAATATAGTAGCTCAAGATTTGGGCTGCAGAGGTGTTCCCTTTTGCTTTTTGATGTTCTTACCTGCAGTGATGGGGCTGTAAATCATTTTTGTGTGTTGCTATACATTTCTGTTGCTTTTACTTTACTGTTTTGCATTTTCTTTAAATATCAAAAGTTTGGAATTGTAGAATATAATTAGCACATTTTCAGTTCTGTTTCTATAAGCAATGATACAGTACTTTTTTYAAAGGYGAAATAAAGCAGCATGAAGTTTGGCTGTGAAAATTGACCACTTTCTTCTCCCTTGATTTACCAGTGGGCTATGTCAGTATGATGTCATGTCTTTGGAGTAAATTTGTAATTTTCAGGATTATAACTTTTCATARTATTATCTTTAAGGCAAAAARTATACTAACATAGAATTGRGGATAAAGAGAAACAACCCTCAGGGATGTTATAATTATCCCTAAYCTAAGTATTGCAAACTAGGAGGTTRATTAAGAGTTTGCATGACCCATTCAGAATAAACACTGAATACTGTTATTTCTTCAGACTTACCTTGATTTCCATTATTTGTAGTTCCTGCTGCATCCATGTCCTGTAGCACACTCAGGTAGTTACAATGATGTATCCTATCTTCAGAAATTACCTTCTTTGAAATAGAACAAAAATCCAATATAAACCACATTTTTTTCATCTTAATGTTAGACATCTCTTTGTACAATGTAGAAAAGCCACTTGTTCTTGCAATGTCTCTCTAACATTTAGTAACAATGAAATAATCATTTTGCAAATTTCTGATTTATGTCTTGTTAACACAGCAAGATTTATCGACTGTTAAAGGATTGCATTGAATATTCCACAGCTACTTCTCAGAAGTAGACTGGTTTTTTACATCAATACAGTGTACTTCTCTCTCTCAAATTTATGGTAAATTTTACTGCTCTTGAGATATTATCTTTTTTTAGCATCTGATAATCTCACTTTACTTTCCCTAGTTTCATACCAATAAATTTTCTATCAGCTTCTGCAGAACACCATCCCTAATAAGCTTTTTTTTTYCCTAGGCAAAATAAAATAAAATACATGTTGTTATTCAGCAACCAATGGTCTAGTCACATATTTTCCTGTAAAGACCCTCACGAAATTTATGCCAAAGACAGAAAAGTAAATGCAGCAAACTGAATTAAAACTGCCACACTTCCRTGTGGCAACATGAATATGTTTTGTTTGTTGGCTTTAAGTTTGTATCTTTAGTTTAGCTTTCCTGAAAACATGTTTAGTTCAGGAAGTGTCCCTGAACTGAAAATAGTTTTTGTATCAAGAGGATGTGGAATCTGTACTTGCCCTGTTCTTCCTCTGCGTCAACATATGTCATACATCAACATAGCTGGAGGCTAGGAAGTTCGGTAGAGCTGTTCTTGTGTCATAAYAGCCTCCTCTACATATGCCTTAAGGCAAGGTGTTTTCATTTCCTTCATAAAAACAAAACCACCCCRGCTTTGAGCATTTGCTTGACCTACATACTAGGATAATGAAGTATTGAGTTTATCAACCAAACCAATCCTAATGCAATATTTGGTGATCTTTTTTTATCAGTGCCCTTTTTCAGCCTTCAAAGTAGTTTACAGCAAAATTTTGCAAGGCTGGCATTATGACAGCGTATTTCCTAATCTCACTAGGTAGTCATGGTGTCATTCAGATACTCACATTTTGTTATGCTAATTATCTTTTTAACCGAATATGAAATGTGTGCTCAAGATACTTTGGAGCTACGATGGCATTTTGATTGTAAAAGCTGTCAGCTACAGCAGGTACAGAATCAAATACTTAAGAAACAGCCAACAGAGAGATTTGGGAGGATTCAGACTTCGTGAAGAAACACAGCCCTCTGCTGGAAGAAAAGCTGAATCCAGAGGGCAAAGCTGCGAAGGATGTATAAAAAGGCAAATACAAAACACCCGAAGAAGTTTCTTTTAGAACCTTTCCACTACATAGGTGCATGCCCTTTTAAAGAACTGCAGTSTTTTGGAAGTACCAAAGTCGGTTTTAAATTTTGTATGCCCGTGTCAGTACATACGGGCACTCAGTGCAGACAAAATCTGGGGAGGATAATGCTGTTGGACTTTTATAAATGTCTCTTAAGCATAGATGGAATGTAATTTCAACTTTGTAAGTTGATTCCATGTGGGATTTTTCACATGAGAAAGGTAGAAGGCACCTATCTGGTATTTGCAGAGATTGTCCTCGTATTTCTCACAGATATCTGTGTTTCAGAATATGGAGATGTCAGAAGCTGTCACAAGAAGCTTGTAAAGTTTAAATATTCTTGAGTGCTGCTGTACATGTTTCCTAATTTATTTATGGTATTTATTGATCATAATATTGATAATAATTCATTTTCTTTTATAATAAATGCCTAATGTGGATAATGCCAGTCTAAATAATCTAATTAGAACAAAGGTAGCTTAAAATTGATTTCTAAAACTGGAAGGATACTGTGTTACTTCACATTCAGATGTTAGGAATAAATATTATGTTTTCACTATATTTTCTATAAAAACTTGTAAGTACAAATCTAGAATATAATCTCTTTTTCAAGGTACTTRTAGTCTAAAATGGTCTTTTTTGGATAAGTGATTCATAATATTGTTCATTTTAATTTGTTTTATTTTAAATTCAATTTTGGGAAACTCCACAGTCATGTCAAAATACTTCTAAAATGATAAAGTTAATTGCCTATTACACAAATAATATTGGAATTAGTTCTGACTTATGAAATACATCACAGTTCAATCAGTGCCATGAGATATGTTTGAAATACTWATTAAAAATTAAATTGGTAAATTTTTTTAATGTCCTTTCTTCTTGTTAATGTCTTAAAATATATTGTATGCAGCTAAAATATTGAGATGTACTAAAATACAACTCATGAAGTAAACTTAAAATATTTTTTTATAAAGACTATTTTAAATACTTTTTTTCCAGAGGGGTTTTTTTCTTTCTTTCCAAAAAGTGACACTACATATCACAAGAAAATAGACTTGGTGTTACTGTGTTGCTATGTCTTTCTATATATGTATATATCTTATTTACATGTTTCATTTCAACAGTATTTCTAATTGCTGAGTAAATTATCTGCGACTTTTATTGTGCTCTAATTTATGTACTGTTTATTTTTTGGGTTTGGTTTGTTCTCCTATGATCTTAAAAAAGCAGCTGATACTGTCATTTTTGCAATTAAAACAATTATTTAATTTTGAATCTCTAGTTTTTAATATCCAGAGAACTAGTTTAAGCAATGAAGTGCTAGATTATGATAAAGATTTTATATCATGTTATTTGTTTATATTTGTAATATTTTAAAAAGCAGAGACAACAGATGTTCATATCTCAGTTTGAGAGTTGTAACAAACTGAGTGTCCCAATACTATTTACACTGTTGAAAATTATGGTCATTGTCTGCGTTGTCTCAGGCTCCATCTTTACAAAGGCTGTACAGCCTCTAGGAGATGTTTCAGTAATGATTTTGTCAGGTTACTGAGGGAAACCTCGGTGCCTTCTTTGCACATTATTTCTTTCTTTCTGCTCCAGAGGTCACTATCTTCCCATGAAACTAGCCACCTTTTCAAAATAACTCCAAAATACTGTAACAGAATGAAAGCCGTCTTGCTAGCATTTCTCTGTGTTATGCAATTTTAMAACACATTCTGTTGTCTTTCCGTGGGACTTAATCTTTAAACATCAATTTTTAAACTGCCAAGGATCAAACAAATCTTGAAATTGCTTTTTTAAACATTATGTATGATTTTTATATAACATCTTTCAGAAAACTTGTTTTATTTTCTTAGACGTCAAAAATATGCAGTGATGTTCATTGTGAACTCACAGATACACAAAAGACAATGAAAAGAATTGATGAAGAATCTGAAAAGAAGACACATATATGTATGAGAAAATTATATATGCTGAGATGCTGTTAAGTCAATACAAGTAAGAGCTATCCACAAGGGTATTACAATTTCCTGTTGGTTTTAATAGTGGCAAACAAACTATAGAAAATTTGCTTTTAGAAATAATTTTAAATTCTCTTGGTTTTTTCTTCCATTAAAAAGATAGAATTATACATAAAAGAAGTGTTTGCCTTTTTTGTCCTAGCTTGCATTAGCAGAATAAAGAAGAGATGATGTCCAGAATTACACCCAAATGGAAGGTTCCATGAATCAACTCCTAAAGCATGTCATTTTTACCCTATATTTCTTGCTTATGAATATTTAATCCATTTGAGGGAACCTTTTGCTATCATTCTTATTGACTACACAAATTACTTGAATTTGTCAAAATACCTTTTCTGCCTTTTTTTTTTATTTAGCAAACAAAAAAAATTAACTTTATTGGATTGCAAGGTAGCTTCTATATGGCAGCAATTTATGTTGGAGTTTCCTCACTGTAACGTCCTCTCAAGTTATTAACCCTTGGATTATCAAGTAGAACTATAGTAACAATAGGACATCACTAATGGCCAGTCACTGGTGAGTAATCCCTCCTTTCTATCTCTAAATGTACAGACAAAGAGTCAGCACCAAGAGTAACTATGCCAAAGAACAAGAATACCAAGTACTTTGCTGTTTGGTAGGAGATAACGCTCGACTTTGTTGCATGTGCCTATGGCTCCTTGCCAGCTTTAATTTGGAAAAGTAGCAAGTGACACAGTGGCCTTTTCTTTTTCACTTGAGATGAGGAAAGCTTACAGGCATAACTAAAAGGCAGCAGTAAATTTTTGAAATAACCTGAGTGGCTGTAGCAGATATTTCTGTACCACAGTGTGACAGCAACTGTTCTTCAAATATCAGGTAATTAAAAAGCTGTGCATGGTAATAATGGAGTATATAAATTTCATAGTAAGTCATGAAATTTGGTCCATCTTATTGTTTCAGAACTACCTAGGGTTCACTAGGAATTTATATGGCAGTTTCATAATTCAAGTTACGCTATGAACCACCTGACTTGGGTCAGCATGCACTGGTCTGATATTGCAGAGAGTTAATGTTATAAAGTGCCTCATGTACAGCAGTGGTTGAAAACCTGTCCTGCTGACTGATGATTCATTCAAGGCAGTAAGACTAATATTAATGGTTGAGTTGTATGTGCAAACTCCTGTCCTTGGTAACCTTATCTCGGTAAATGTTAATTTCCCATCCAGCAAAATCATTGCAAGGGACTGTCCCATCTCCCATTCCCTGTTTCTTCTAAAGGATGATTTTCATTTAAATTCACTATAGACTTGGCCTCATTAGTTTACCTAAGAGCTGTAAAGGAGCAATTACAGAGCTGAAGAGAAGTTTGTTACTGAATTTCTTATTTTTTAAAGAAATTAGGACTTTAAAAGGGTGTCTGTTAGCTAAAGATCCATTTATCATCTTAGGTTACTGCCACATCTCTTCAAAATGAAGACACTGAAGTTCTCTTACTACAGGATAACTGTTTCCATACACTGATTCATTCAGCTCATGGTCAGTACTGTGAACTCCCTGATCATTTGTAGAGGAGAATTATATTTATTGGACTAACAGTGGAATTTCATAAAGTTCCTGGCAGCACCATTGGATTCCTCAAAGAGATGGGCTGTCTGTGTCTGCAAGACAACTGTGTGATTCTAGAATGCTGTGACAGTCTTTCGCTATGCTTCCAAATATGACTGTGAACTGCAAGAGCCACTCTTATCACCAGCACAGGTGTAATACCCGCAAAAGCTGTTATTCACTTCTGCTTAGTGAATGTCTGTTTGCCAAAGGTGGTTCTCATCTGTACCTAAGAATCTTACACTACGTGTCAAACCATCTTTGCCAAGAAATCATTGAACTCCAGAGGCTGTTACTAGTAAAAATAAACTTTGTCATTTTCACTGTTTACAGGCCAGCAGCACACTGCCAGACTTTCTAAAAAGACAAAAATTAAGCAATGTGAGTAACCGTTGATGGTTTAACCCAGTAGGCAGCTGAACCCCACGCAGCCACTCGCTTGCTTCCCCCGAGCCAGGATGGTGTGGAGAATCAGAAGGGTAAAAATCAAAAAACTCACAGGTTGAAATAAAGAGAGCTTAATAGAAAAAGCAGAAGCTATGCACACAAGCAAAGCAAAGYGAGGAATTCATTCAGCACTTCTCATGGACAAGCAGGTATTCAGCCATCCCCATGAAAGCTGGGCTCCATCACATCTGAGAGCTGCTCGACAAGACAAACAATGTCACTGAACAAACAACCCCGTCCTCCCTGCCACTCGATATACTGAGCATGATACCGTATGGTATGGGATATCCTTCTGGTCAGCTGGGGTCAGCTGTYCTGTCTGTGTCCCCTCCCAACTCCCTATGCACCCCCAGCCTGCTCACTGGTAGTGTGAGGTGCAGAAAAGGCCTTGACTCAGGGCCTGATGTAAGCTCTGCTAAGATCCCTGTGTTATCAACACTGTTTCCACCACAGAACCAAAACATAGCCTCATACCTGCTGCTATGAAGAAAATTAACTTTATCCCAGCCCAAACCAGTTTGCTTATACACAGCTCGTTGTAATTCCTGCATTTAGTCAGTGAAATATCTTTTGTAGGCTTGTCCACCATGAAGGYCAAAACAAAATCTTCAAATAACTGAGTGGCTGAGAGATCTTAGGGTACTGTGAGTGACCTTTTTATTCAATGTACCAAATAGGAAGAACTGTTATTCTATCTAAACTGTATGTCAGCTGCTTTAGTAATATATGGTTGAATAAAACAAGGCACACAGTAGAATTTGGAAGTGAGGTATCCTGGTCACCTTTGTGAAAGGACCCACTCTCAGAGGGACATAATGAAGATGGCATAGCTTTTCTCTTGGCTTTAAATTTTCTTTAAATTTCTTTCTTCAARAAATAATTGAAATGAGTAAATGTGATTGTTTTGCTTACTGTTTATGGTGCTCAATATGCCACAGTAAAGAGCTGCACCTGATTAAAATAGTGTGAGTTGGTTGTGTCATTTCCAGTTTCTTTAGATTACAAACATCAGCAACTGTATTTGAAAAACTGATTATTGCTCCTTGACCTTGAAACACCTCTTTCAGTCCCACAGGAGTACTTGCTGCCTGCCTCAGGATCTTACAAGTTACTAAGCCTTGAAGCACCAAGTAACCCTGACTTTTGCGACATAGAGCACTGTTACAGTGTATTTTGACCTAGGTATTACCAGGAACTCATTACTTTGGCTAAAATGACTGGTGCTTTTGATGTCTGCTATCCAGGGAGATCTGCGCTCGCAAGTCAGAGCAGAAACCTTACTGACACATTCTCGAAAAGAGAAAGATTGCTTAGTTGCAATAATCCTGTTTCTTTAAGATGTCATATCACCATGGATCTCTTTGTCATTTGCACTAGACAGTACACCTAAAGAAGGATCATGACTGTTTCTGTAGTATGCTCATCCCTAACACGGGAGCAGGAGGCATCCTGATAACATGTAGTTACTCAAACAATGTTGCTGCTCGAAAAGTTCAAGTCTTACACTCATAGAGTGTCCATGCAATATGTGCCTTGTAATATGATCCAAACTGTCTATGTCTCAGGAAGGATGAGTCAGTGCAGGATAAAAAAATGTGTTTTTCTCCAAGATGGATAGCTTAACAATACTGGATATCTAAGTATCTCTTTCTGACTTGTTTCTTTTGTCATCATGTCTAAATTTTTCCTATTTTGGTTCTAACCTTTATAGTGAATTTCTTAGTCTTGTTTTTACTGAGTTGAGGATAATTTTGACATTATATTAGAGGCATTTATGCTAATTATATTTTATTACCTCTGAAGTATATTCACAGTCAACACATTTGTTTTCAGTTAACCAAGGCTTAACTTCTTCATTTCATAGCCTAGATTGCACTCTGAAAAGAATATTAGTATATGAAAAATTAAAACTGTAGTCAGATATATAACTAAAATGAAGTATTTTATTATAGAAAACGTGAGACCAGAATTTTGTAATAACACTTGTCAACGTTGGAGTGACTTCTGAAACTTACCATGTAATTCTCCAATTAACATCACTATGTACGTCTAAGCAAAAGACGAGGTGTGTAAAGAGTGTGAAATAATATTTGTTTTTAATGTATATGAGACTGTGAATGCAAGCTTCACAATGTCTTCACAATGTTTGGAATTTTAATAATAGCTTAAATATGTATATAGAGATGATCTGATCAAATACTCATTAGCTTCTCCATGGATTCCAGCTGAAAGAAGTCATAAAGGATGAACCCTGATCCTGTAACATGTGAATTTTATTGCAAACCTCATGTTGATTTTAATTATGGGAAGGATCAGGTACTGAGTAAGATGTATTACCAAAAATGTCGTGTGATTTATTACTATGTATTCAGATATTCTGGTTCTAGTAACCATTGCAGGAGGTGATTTTATCATGTAACACCAGAACAAAAATGGTTGAAAGTATATTTTCTTTCCTATTTTCTTTTTTTCCACTCTTCCATCATTCCATCCAATATTCCTGTTATTAAATATTATATGCAGACTTTTGATTTCACTACTCCCTGCCTTTTCACATAATTTGTAAATATATCAAAGCAACAGATATGGGATTTTGAGATATCATGCCGCCAACATATTGTTTCGATGAAAATTGATTATTTAATCTTATTTCTTCATTTTTTATTAATATTAGAATTTTTTCGTCTTGCCTTGTGTCTACTTCACTTATCAAAATTTTTTTGTGCAAGATTTTGGTTGCATTTGGTTGTGCAAGATTTAGAGGGTTGAGCTCCCTCTAAATTCAGTCACTGTGTCCCAGCTGACAGCTTGCTCAGCAGTTATAGGGGAGTGCRGGCAGTTTTTCTGGGTTTTTCTGATAGTCTTGGTGGAAATCCGGGCTCTTAAGATTGTTTCATGTGTAAGAAAGGAAGTGTGGTCTTTTCCTGTAGCAAACCTTTGTTCCGAGATGGATTAAAATTTCTTTGTTCTTTTGTTCTTTTGAAAGAAGTAATAATAGAGGTAAAAACCCCATGATAATGGCAATAGGTAAATAATACCAGAAATTAATCATCTATACTGACAGAAATATGCCGTGTATGTTTTCTGTTTTACCCAGCTATGTGATTTCCTTTTCATACCACATGATAGTGACATAGACTCTTGTGCACTTTGCAACCTGTGAATTAAACTAAAAATGCTAATGATACCAGCATTTTTAGGAATATCAGTGTTTTCAGGAAAAAGTCAAGGATTTTTCCTATCCCTCAGTGAAGAATTTGTTTTGGAGTGTTTTTCTGTTGTTTGGGGGTTTTTTACTGTGAATTTTAATTTTTTTTTCCAGCTTTTTGCTCAACTGGTGATTAAAGTCATGCTTACATTACAGAGGAAGTAGACCCCTTCAGCTGCCATCTGAGGAAGACTAAAATAACGTGTGGTATCAATAGGCAAGAGAAAGACAGGTCTGTGGTGGCACAGGCTTGAAAGACTGTTCTGCAGTTCATGCTCTTTTCTTTATGTTCAGTGCCATCACTGAGAAAATGATGAAGATTGCACGAAACTGAAAATACTGAGGCTGTTATAAATCACACGGTGCAGTCTGTGRCTTACACACACTCACTGTGGCTGAKAGTGCTGTAATTTTTCATGACAAGTACAACTCAGAAAGTTGTAGCTGGTAGGCAATATGAGAAGAAAATTACAATCTGTGCCTGTTACATGTCTGTTGTTAGAAATAATTCTAAATAATATTTATATGTCTTTTTCGCAGGTGGTGGGTCCTAAGAACGTAGAGGTGTTCAAAGTGTTTGCCTTCATGCTCATGCCATACACAGTCTGTGACACCTTACAAGCTAAGTCTTTAGTTCAACACTAGATAAAATCTTGGAAGCAGGTAATGGAAGAATGTCTATCAAATAATCTTGTAGAAAAGACTCCTGAATTAATGATGAGGCCTCTTTATGATGGTTTTCTGTTGTCTTACTGCAGGGKTTTTTTTTGGGTTGTAATGCAATAGATGTCTCTAAAACTCAGCTACTGTTGGTCTTAGTTCTGCGGTGGTGGATTTATTTTGCCATTTAAGGCACACTTCAGAATATATTATTGGCCAGGATAGTTCTCTGGGGAGCATGGAGGAAACTTGTTTTCTGCCTGCTGAAACAATAATGAAAATAAAGGACAAACACCAGCAGCCATTGTAGAATTTTAACCTGATATGCCTCTGTTTCTTTTGCCTTTTGCCAAATCCATTCACAGATGTAACAAAAGAGCTTTTTGCACCCTGTAATGAGGCCTAACTGTGTCTCTTGGGAGTGCTTTCCTGACAATTGTTGTTAAATCATTAGTTTTTAATGCTGTTAAGTCTGCTATTTAGAGTGAAAGTCCTTATCCCCTCCTTTGACCTTTCCTTCAAATTCCTTTTAACATGAAAAATTATAGTGTGGTGGTTTGATTAAGTGAGGATGGCTCTGAAGTAGATCCAGCCACTAGCAAGGTGTTGACTCCTATTTGCTTTGGTAAATGTGTGAGGTATGAAACAAAGCCTTGCCTTTAACTACACCAGTGCCTGTTCAGAGGTCCRGTTAGAAGTTGCAATGTTGGCAGGCTGCTTAAGTGCAGGTGAACTGKTAGCATGAGTAGTTTTGTTATCTGGCTGAAATTGCATGAACCTGCCAGGGTTGGTATTTTGAAATTCTCTCATGCTTACCTGTTCAAGAAATGTAGTAGAGAATCAAAATAAATCTTTACTAATTCAGATCTGCTTTACATTTTCCTTTATGGAGAGGGACTACCTTGGAATAATTCCAAATAGATGGATTCACTTTGTGTGTATTTCTATTAGGAATGAGTTAAAGCATTCTGAATTTACTTGGACCGAATACTGTATGAAGTTAAAAGAAACAGAGGAGAAGATTATAAAGGATGAAAAACACCTTGAGGAGTTAGTGAAGCAAAAAGCAGAAATCCAGGAAGATGCAAAATGTTGGAACAGMAAAGTGAGTCTTGAATATTTATTAACAAGCAAGTAAATGAGTATCTTTTATTGAAAAGTACATGAATGCCTGAATATTTTGTATGTTTAAGAGTTAAGATCCTCTGTAAAATTAAAAAAAATAAATATGGATTTAAGAAGTGGTAGATTCTATAGAACTCTCTTGTTCATTATTTTGTTTATTTTTCTGCTTTAATTATTAAAAATATCATAAACATCTTACAGTCCTGTAAGTGACCTTGATATTTTTAGTCATTGGGTGCATATCTGCTTAATATTGCTTATCRTCTTAAATCATTGGGAGGAATGTGTGCATGTAGTGGGACAGTTTAGTGTGCTCTGAAGTTAGCAGATTTTTTAACCTGGGATGGCATGTGATACACTTTTACATCATGCATAGTGATACCCAATTTTATCTAAAATTTCCCTGTTTTCTGCTATATTAGTCTGTAATTCATTTTGAAATATTGTACTTCATAGTCTAAAATCTGAGCTGGAGTTTCTCACAGTGCCTGACTGAGTTTTCAGTTAATTTACAGCTGGTTCCTGTGGAACTGGTAGAAAATGCCCAGAACAGGATTTAGATTCTCACAACAGGACTTGGGGTTTTTTCTACATGTAGGTATATGTATGTGCATGTATACAAGTGTAAATAAAGTATGAAATTCATTCTCTTGTACGTGCCCGATACCATCATGGATTGTGCCTCTCAGTAACAATGTCCTGGTAAGGATCCAGTGGAATCCAGAATATAGATGGAGGATTTCTGAGCTATCTAAGAAGCTGAATATACCAAGGAGGCCCAGACCTTAACAAAAAAAACCCCAAAATACACCTCCTGCAAAAGCAAAGATACAGTCATATTACAGCCACTAATGGGCATGTTCTTGACATTGTTTTTCAACTATGTATTACAGGTTTTTTTCCYGTTACTGATGCCAGCAATTTCTACCAGCTGATATCCAGAACACACCTTTATTGAAATACAGCCAATACTTAATAAACCTTTTTTTTTTYCCCTTTACTATTCTTTCTACATATATTTCCAGCTGGGTTTGATGACCTGATATACCACAGCAGGATAAGAGAAAGAGAGACATGCACAAGCATAGAACTGCTCCCTTAGGTGACCACCTTTTGTTTATATTACAGGCTAGCTAGAATTGAGTTTAGTATAAAGCTGATTTGTTATTGCCAATTTCCTTCAAAAACATGGCTGAACAAACAAACTGAATACATCTTTATAAATAATAATGGATACTCAGAAACCTCAAAGTGATTCTTCTGATCATCATAGAAACATTTCTGAGGTAGTTTAGTTATTTTGGGAATCAGGAAAATATTTGGATTATTTTCAGTGACTTTAGTGGGGTTTGAATCAGACCCAAATTATAACATGACAATTGTCACGTACACCAATAAGTTTGAAGACAGAATGAGTGATGTGAACTAGTGTTTTTTGGCATTGTTTTTCCTAGCTCTTTTTTCTTGTTCGAATTTGTGCTGTATTTTAAATTTTATATATGACCTATTAGGAGTTTTACAACTTTTGACACTGTAAGGACAACTCTGAGTTTTCTTTTTATCATGCTACTCAGATTTACATTACAAAAGGTATCTGTATGGATTAAATTTATTTTCTGTATCTACAAGGGCTTTGTTTTTCAAAGATTAGAAGAAGCCCTTCTCATAAAATTGTTTTCATACTTAACTATTACTCTTTTATTCTTTTGTCTTCATTAATTACCTGTACAGTGTGACATTATTTCAAGTAATTCCTGTCAAAATGTTTGCTCTAAAAGCATTGAAAGAGTGAAAAACRTTTCTGAATAATGTTTTTCCTATGTACCAGCAATTTAAAAACTAGGACATTTTGCTCATACTTAAGTCAGTTGTGGCTTTTTTCCCTGTAGATGTAGCTAACTCTTTGTCTTTCTCCCACTTCACCTGAACTATATTTAGAATCACAGAATGATTTGGATTGGGAGAGACCTTAAAGATCATCTAGTTCCAGTCCCTTGCCATGGGCGGSGATACCTCCCCCATCCAGCCTGGCCTTGAACATTTCTTGGGTTGGGGCATTATATTTCTCAGAGTATTTCACATATTGAGAGGCTTAACAATTTGCTTTTGTATCTTCTCTTTCTAGGTTAGTAAAGGTGCTTCATTGCAGTTTTTTTCTCAGATCATGCTTTACAATCCCTAACCTTTCAGGTTAGGACTTTCAGTCCCCAACGAGTTAGGAAGGTACAGCCATACAAGGACGACTGGCAGACTCCTAGAGAAGTTCAACAGAGCTTTGACATTCTGGTCAAGATAACAACACAAAGCCTTTATTGTCTCCCTCCTTAGCTATTGGGACATAGTCACATAGGTTCTTACGTAAATCTGCTCTTCATCAGGTGCTTGAGGTAACAGTAAGAAATTACATGCCATTTAAAGTATCTGCATCCTAATTTTGTCCTAATCTTCCCACATGTATTCTCTAAGACTTTTATTATCAACCTGGATACTGCTAGACCAAACAACATGTTTGTTGGCTGGTCATATTCCAGRTAGACTCTTATCACTGTGTGAATTGTTTAGGTAAGTTCTGCCAGGGTAGTGATGTTTCAACTTCTGCAGAGTAAGGAGAGGTGAAGGAAACAAAGTTCATAAGGCTCAATGTGAGCGGCTATGCCTTTATCCACCTCAAGCCACTTCAAATGATTTTCTTATCCTGTAGATGGTTGCTTCCGTCCTCATTTTTCCTTAAGTTCCAGTGATTGATCCACCATTGATTTTTGCAGAGAAATATGGATTCTCCATCCCTGAAAGCGTTCAAGGCCGGGTTGGATGGGGCCCTGAGCAACCTGATCTAGTGGAAGGTGTCCTTTCCTGTGGCAAAGGGGCTTGGAAGCAGATGATCTTTAAGGTCCCTTCCAACGCAAACCATTCTGTGATTCTATAAAGCTCTGCACGAYTCTATGAATTAAGGGASATATTGAGATATTATGGAAAATCTTAAGGCTGAGAGAAACTCGAGGTATTCTGCTTAGTCATGCCACGTATGCCGTGTATGAATTAGCAGGCTGTGAGTGTGCACTTACTGATCCTGTGAAGTCTAAAGATCCTGCTAGGATACACTGCAACGGCCATGCAGATATGCACACTGTAGCATGAAACATCTCTAACTGCTCTTTAACAGTCTTCCTTTTAAATTTATTTTTAAAATATATTGTTTAATTATTGCAAAGAAACACGAGAAATTTGTATTGCTTACTTTACAAAATATTTTCCAGATAGAATATTTGAGTGATAAAATAACAGCCCAAGGAGATGAGAGTGTAAAAATATCAGATGCTACTTCTTAAATGATAAAAGATATGGAAGAATCAGTAAGTTTCTTATTGTTTTCTATATAAATGAAGTAAAAATGCTTGCATACTTGTATCTGCTGTGTTGGCCTGAATTAATTTCAACTTATGCTAAAGGTGTCTTAAAGGTTTAATGTTTATTAGAATTACATCAAGGAAAGCAATCTACTGAATATAAATCAAAACATTYTAAATATTAATTAAGCATTGCAGAGTTTGAAATGTAAAAATTGAGAACTTGAGGGAAAAAAATGAAGAATTCATGCAAAAAATCAGAAATAGGTGATGTCTGCAATACAAATATAGGAAGCAAGCTTTATTTTTTCACTTAAAGCATGCTTAWAAAATGAACTTTACTTTTATTTTAAGTCTGTCTGTAGTATTACATTTCAATAATTTCAAATTGCTTCAGGCTGAAATTTATCATCTAACTTTTTTGATCTTTACTTGAAGAAAAAATAACTAAAATTATGCAAAAGAAAATACATACCTTGAAAATGAGGAAGATTCTCTTTTGTTAACAGAAACCTCAGTCCCCAAAGCATTTTGGTAAAAGCTTTTATCATTTTTTTTTCATATATGACATTATAGAATCTGAAATATTGCTTTTCTCTATTTTCTTTGAATTCTTGTAAGGTATGCACACATATTTTGTAACTTTTCAGTTTATTGATTCCAATTAGCTGTACTTTAAACAATATTGTACATAATATTCTCAGTGCAGAAAAAAATCCCATTTTTTTATTTCCATCTTCCTTTGAACACTATTTGTATGCTGGTTTTATTTATCTGACAGATTATCTTCTTTATCCCCATAGAAACTTGGATTTTATTGTCTGGTTTCAAGTCATCTGAAAAAAAAGTTCTTGAAAATAATTAGGTTCTTAAAAGTTTTGTAGAAAGTGATGACAGAGTTAAATAAATACATTCTGTCAGCATGAAAACACTCCTTACTAGATCCCAAAAATGCCATACAAGAGGTGTGAGAAAAGGGAGGTGATAAAAAGATGAAAGAAAGGAGGAGTTATGTCCGTACTCCTTATTAATGGTCCAAGTCTGAGCTCATACCTTAACATACCAAATTAAATCAATGATGGAACACAAGTGGGTAATAAAGCAGGCTTCATTCGTTCTGATGTTGATGGAACTACTTATTGGGATTATTAGAACATTTTAAAATTAGTGACAGAGCTTTCCAAATTTATTATTTTCAATTTCACTGATATCTTTCTTGATTGACAAAATTTTTATTTCATCATACCTGTAATAATGGAGAGAGATCTTACCTGTTTTGGAAGTATTAACTGATAATTGAAAGTGAAAACTCAGATCTGTAAGAATATGTAGAGAAATACAGAGGATCAGGATTGAGGGGGGAGTTCTCAGAAAACAGATTTGAGAAGCATTGAGACTTTGTACACTAAAATTTACAGAAATTGTGGAAAGATTGGGGACATTCACAAAAGAAATCCTTAGAGCTTTGTCTATTTCATATATAAATACTGTTGTTGTGAGTGTGTCCTGGTCATTGTTCTTCCACATGTTTGGGAATTCAAGAAGTGCATGGGAAAGTTCAGATTCAAGTCCCAGAGAATGACAAGTTATGAAAAGTTCCTAGTAATGAAGGATTCCAGGAGCTYTATTTATGTCTTCAAAGGATGACCTGAAGCCATCCTTTGAAGAGGAAATACCTTTTCAGACTGCCATTTAGTCTAGTTCCAGGAAATAATGAGTGTAGGCTGAATATAGTATTCAATTCAGAAGAATTACCTTTTACATCTTGCTTTAGTGTAAGAACAGTATTCTTAGTCTGTCTGATACAATCCCAGGTTTCTGTTTATTGCTTTCTTATGACAATTTAAGTTAACTCTTAGAAGGATGTTCTAAGGAACACTGTTTTATGGAACCCCTACATTGTCTCAATTCTACTTTCAAGACCACTGACCTATCATGTAACATATTAGATGTTTAGGCAGAAATCAATTGCTAATCCTTCCTAAAAATTAGAAATTGTGTGCGTTCCTCTTAYGGGCTACTGAGTGCAAGGACAAAGGAAAAGGGTTGTTTGTAGGTGTTTTTATTTAGAAGTCCCCTTTTATCTTTTTGAAGTTATTGACTGAAAAAGACGTTTGTTTTAAACAAAGGTTGTAACTGAAGATAGTTGGGAGGTTGCCATTAAGTGCTAGGAGAGAGGCAGGATATTTGGTTCTTCTCAGAAAYCTTTAAATTATTTGGTCTGTCACTAATCTCATTCTTTGTGTTACCTTGCCTTCATATTCTGTTAAACATCTTGGATGAAAGACGCTGAGGAAAAGCAGTGCATTTGACCTCTTATTAACTCGTTTCYCTTGAAGACTGAGTATGTCTTACAGATGCTATTAGATCAGGAAATCTTAGGTCCTTGTGCTGTGCGCAGTTGCTAAATGTATGAAAACTTAGGAAAAGAAAAATCAAACACTTAGTATGCTTCTCAAAGGGGGACAGAGTTCCTGAGTAAGCTGCAGAAGCTGTGATAAAAGTTTCAACACCTGTACATAGAGTGGAGTACAAAACACATTGCACCAAAGAACTTTCAGCTGCAGTCCACTTGCTTTTCTGCAAATATTCTTCTGGAATATTTATGTTCCTCTTGCATCCGTGCTTAAAGTTATTTGACTTCCAGAGTCGTGGGTAGCCTTCTATGCATCAAAACAATTTTGCTCCACAGGAAAGGTATAGGAATTCAGAATGGAACAATTATTGTTTGGTTCCTTTCATTTCCTTCCAGCGTCAGCACACATCTGCTTACTCTGCACTGTTGAGATGARTTACTGTCTTGGCTTTACTGTTCTGAAATTTAAGTCTTTTTATAATCACAGACACCTTGGAAGGAATCTGTAAAGCCATTTAGTCATTGCCTTCCGCAAAAGAAGACTGGCTCTACTTATACAGATTTTAAGAAAAAAACAGATGGGGTTTTTTGGGTTTTCCATGTTGATTCTTTCAAAACTTCCCTAGACAAGGTGAGTAGTTAATTGTCCAGTGACATTTTGTCAGTATTTTAGGATATGTGTTACGTTCTTCAGGTAATTTGTTTCTGGCAGAAAATTCTTTTTCCTACATAGTCCTTATTATGACCCGCCTGTGAGACAGGGTATCTGAAGTTCTTGTTGATAGTTAGCATGGATTAGAATGAAATGACACTAAATGTTTAGTCATTTGATTAGTTGGAGCACACAGGGAGGCACCAGTGGTGTAGTGGTATCATGCAAGGTTCCCATTCTTGTGACCTGGGTTYGATTCCCAGCTGGTGCATGGAAAACTCCCAGCCTATGTAGTGCCTATGCTACATGGTAGGTGTAGTTCATGAAGATACATTTGGGCAATGTGTTTTGTTCTCTTCCTTTGTGCTTTTTGTTACTTGAATTTTGGGCAGGGTAATTAAGTTGCTGTGGGCTTGCACTCTCACACAGCTGTTTCAAGGACTATTTGAACAGTAGCACTGTATATTTAGCAACCAGCAGTTCACATGCACTGAAAGTTAAATGTGCAGAGGATCCATGTGTGCATGTATGAAATAATCCATGATGCTTAGTCCTTGACCAGTTAGAAATCTTTGGGTTTTGTAAGGCAAATTATGATTCCTTTCTTTAACTAAGCTAATGACACCCTGTATTAAGGAAGCTGATCTTAGAAAGAAATATTCTGGCCAGTAATTTAGCTAAGGAAATGTGTGAAAAGTGCCAGCCTGTTGTGGGATCTGTTGTGCAGATTAAGTATCAGAAGGGGTGTTGTATATCCTGTGAAGGTCCTTGCAATACCATTTAGTTTCATCATTCTGCAGAATGTATCAGCAGATACTCAGTGGTAGTAACAGTTTATTTTTCAGTGATCCCATTCTTCTACAAAGAAACAATCCACTGAGAAATATTAAATTCTAAGATTATAGAAGTTGTATTCTGTCAGTCAAAGCAATATCAATGTTTATCTGTAGTTTTTTGGTAGCTGATTCAGTTTGGATTTTTCTGTGTAATCCAACAGTGTAATTGAGTGGTATTTTAAGTTTGCTTCTGTTAAAACTTTTACTGAAAGTTTGCTTTTAAGCAAATAAATTGTTTTATGGACCTAAGAATTCTGCAAATGGTAACTTGTAATTGCACTAATCAGCTATACAATTAAACCTGTACCACTGCACTGGTATGAAGTATCCTATAAATGGCCATTTATTATAAGGGAGATGAACTGAGACTCTTAGACCAATTTTAACACTTTCAGATAAAAGGTCTGTTCTTGACACTTTCTTCTCATCCAGAATTGATAGTTTTATATTATATTTGGGAAGAAGAGCCARAAAAAGCTGTTTAGTATTCAAACATCATCTCCTTCCAATACAAGAGCAGTCCATTCCAATGAGTAGGAAGTCAGGCAAAAATGCCAGGAGGCTTGCATGGATGAACAAGGAGCTCCAGGCAAAATCAGATGCAAAAAGGAAGCATATAGAAGGTGGAATCAGGGACAGGTAACCTGGGAGAAATACAGCAACATTGTCTGAGCATGCAGAGATGCAGCTAGAAAATTTGAAGCCAAAATGGAATTGAATCAGGCAAGAGATGTCAAAGGCAACATGAAAGACTTCTTGAAGTGGTCACAAAAGGAAGCCCACAGGAAATGGAAGCCCATTACTGCATGAGGCAGAGGACCTGATGGCACAGGACGTGGAAAAGGCTGCAGTACTGAATGCCTTCTTTGCTTCAGTCTTTACTTTGAGAGCCAGCCTTCAGGAATCCTGGGTCCCAGAGACCAAGGTGAAAGACTGGAGCAAGGAATGCATATCCTTCATGGAAATACTTATGCAAACTGGTCCACGAACCTTGATGGGATGCACGCACAAGTGCTGAGGAAGCTTGTGACTGGGAGAAGTAATTGTGGGCTGGAGGAAGGCAAATGTCACTCCTAATGCTCAAGAAAGGCAAGAAGGAGGAGCCAGGGAATTACAGGCTAGTCAGCCTCACCTCAATCCTTAGAAAGGTGATGGAGCGGCTCATCCTGGAAAATACTTTCCAGGAACATTTTACAAGGATAAAAAAGTCATCAGGAGTAGTCTGCATGGATTCACCAAAGAAATGTTGTGCTTGGCCAGTTTGATAACCTTCTATGGTGAAATGGCTGGCCTGGTAGACAAGGGGAGAGCAGCTGATATTGTCTGCCTGGACTTCAGTAAGGCTTTTAACAGTGTATCCCACTAAGATCCTCATAGACTAGCTGTTCATGTAAGGGCTGGATGAGCAGACAGTGAGGTGAATTGAAAATTATCTGAATGGCCAAGCCCAGAGGATGGTGCTCGGTGGCACAAAGACAAGTTGGAGGCCAGTGTTGGGTGCTGAAATGTTTGCACAAATGAATGTTCAACTGTACAATGAGGGGAAACTTCTCACGATTTAAGTATTTAAGGATTGTCAGTTATTAGTCTAASAAATTAGGATTTTAGAGACGATTCAGATAAAGCCCCTGATTATTTGCTGTCTTACATCCTTTTATTAAAATGTATTTATCAAATACCACTTAAGAGTCCAAATAGACTGTATCATCCAGATTTCTCTTCTCACATACTTTTTGAATCCTTGAGAAAACTGATGAATTTTGAGGCACTGTTTCCCAGTCATGCTGATTCCTCTCCTATGCATGAAGTTTCCCACGTGTCAGCTAATTCTTTTTTTCATAATAATTCATATTATGAGTTTGCTCCTTAAGACTTTACAGATTTTATCTGTTTTGGAATTTGGATTCTTTTTTCCCCCATCATACTCTGTTTTCTGAGTGCTTCATGGTCAGTCAGTCTCTAAGTCCTTCTGACGATCTGTTTGCCTTACACTATCTCTAGCAGGCTTCCCATCAGATGTGTTTGAAAAAGGACTTGGTTTATGTCTCTTGCAGGTTTTTCCAAATACTCTTATTTAGCTTGCCTGATTGTATTTTTATATTTAAATAAGCAAAGTTCAGGATGTTTTCTGTTTTTCTATTTTAGATGTAATTTCAACTTCTTGTCCTGCTACTAATAGTTTCCCTTCTGTTAGTGACATTTATTTTCTTTTTGATATTTCCAAAGTGTGTGTTAATGGTGGGTTTGGATGTCCTTTGAGCCTCCAATATGGTATCTGTAAGTAATCTCCCTCTGGCTTGCAAGTATTTTACTTTTAGCTGTTCCACCATTTATTTTTTAATAAACTGATTTTTATAAAGCCTCTATTTTTCTTTTTTTTTTAATTTGACTACAGACTTACCTTTTGGGTTTTGTTGTTCTTTAAGCTGTCTTTGCAAGTGCAGAGGGTTGATAGTGGCTGGATGCCAGGTGCCCACCAAGCCACTTTGTCAATTCCCTTATCAGCTGTACATGGGAGAGAAAATATAACAAAGGGCCCATCAGTTGAGATAAGGACTGTGAGAGATCACTCACTGAATACCATCACAGGCAAACCACACTGAACAAAGGGATATTAGTTGAATTTATTAATTCAGTGTGGAGTCTCTCCCACAGGAGACGGTGAGACAGTCCTCCATGAAATTGTCCAGAATGAGTACCTACCATGGGCTCCGGTTCTTCACAACCTGCTCCAGCACAGGTCCCTTCCACAGGGTGCAGTCCTTCAGGAACAGACCGCTCCAGGGTGRGTTCTCTGCAAGATCACAAGTCCTGCCAGCAAACCTGGTCCATTGTGGGCTCTTTTCTCCACGGGTCCACAGGTCCTGCATGCAGTCTGTTCCAGTGCAGGATTCCCACAGGGTCACARCCTCCTCTCAGGCATCCACCTGTTCCAACATGAGGTCCTCCACAGGCTGGAGGTGGATATCTGCTCCAGTGTGGACCTCCATGGACTGCAGGAACACAGCTGCCTCACCATGGTCTGCACCACGGGCTGCAGGAGAATCTCTGCTCTGGAACCTGGCGCACCTTCTCCCCTTCCTTTTCCATTGATCTTGGTGTTTGCGGAGTTGTTGCTCTAACATGTTCTCCATTCTCTCTCTGGCTGTAATTTACTCTTGTGCAAGTGTTTTTTCTGAACCCCTTCTTWACTACATTATCTCAGAGGTGCTACCACTGTCACTGATGGGCTTGGCCTGGGCCAGCAGCAGGGCTGTCCTGGAGTTATTTGGCCTTGACTCTGCGGGACACAGGGGAATCTTCTGGCAGCTTCTCACAGAAGCCACCCCTGTAGCCCTGCTGCTACCAGAGCTTACCATGCAAACCCAATACACCCGGAAAAATCAGCAGCTGCTGAACTGACTGTTGTTCTGGGTGCCTGCCCAGTAACAAGCTGTAGGCAAGTAATAGATTTTCAGTTGTTATTTTTGCACTCATCCTGTCAGAAGGATGAGGAGGATTCAGTGACAACGCCTGTGCAAACCTCGAGCCAACAYTGGCTGCACACAGGTCCCTTGCATGAAGTAAAAGCATTGCCTTTTTCTTATATAAAACTTGATACGAGATAAACAGTAAAATTAAATACTTTCTTCTCATCCAAATTCCTTCTAATAACTGGAAAATACCTTCTGTGATGCATCACTAGCACACCAGTGTGTAAGACGCCCTGAGAGCCTTCTCCTTGTTGGTACGTTAGTGCCATTGAGATTCATCATCTCTTCCTGCCTATAAAGGAGACCTATAATACCTCTGGGAAAAATATCTCTACTATTAAATCTCCCACTTACCATGAAGAAATAAAGGATTTTTTGGCTCCATTGTTCCTTTCTGCTTATCCTGGAATGAATACTCCCATTCTGTGAGTGTTCTGATAGATTCCAACGTCTTGTGGGATCAGAAGAACAAGCCAAAACAGGAGGGAGGCATTGCAGTCTTTTACTATAAGTCCTTGAGTCAGAACCCTCTTTGGGTCCTTTTGCAGTAGGTTCAGGAGAGATTTACTCTGAGAGCTGTCAAAGGCTATTTTTCTTTAGAACAGAATGTTGGATTTACTGTGATGACCAGAATTCCTTATAGGATTTTTATTCCTATTTTTGGAGAGAAAAGTCTGAAGCTTTTTTGTTTTTTTTCTGAACAGTGACAATCTCCATTTGCTTTCATTACAAAACTTGTTCTCTTCCATTCTGTGACTTTGAACTCTGCAAGCGCTCAGAACAGAATGTAGTATCTACATCTCCCATTTCTAGAAAGATAAGCCTTAAGTGAGATCTTGCAGTCCTCTTTGTCCAAGGCATTGGCAGAAAGTGTTGAATGTTCCTCCTCTAAGCCAGGTGGTGCACAAGGTCTCCATCACATGCATTTGTGGTTGATGCACAGCTTCCCTTTGACTCTCAGGCTTTGCTTCAGAGAAGGCTTAAGGGAACATTTCTGGGCCTGACCGACACAGAATGATAGGCTTGATCCCAAACTGATTCTTTTTGATTGCTCATTGAAACTAAGAGACTCCTTTCTCTTCATTGGATTCCTGACCAAGATTCTCAGTGGCATTTTTAGCCCACTTCTCTTGTCTTCTTTTACAGACAGAAGCAAAAGAACACTTTTCTAATTGGAAGTAAATTTTGTTCCCTGTATGTTTTGGGTTTTTAGTTGTATTTCATGTTTTCTCATGATAAAGAGGTTCTTGAGATGCATGTTGTACTTCTTTTAGAGTGGTTTTTAAGTTCTGTTTCAACTAAGCCTTTTTTTTCCTATTTTTCTTCCAAAGCCTTATTTCTCTGTGTTAGACAACATTCATGTCCTTGCTGTCAAGAGGCTTTTGCTTCCTATTAGAACAAAATTTAAAGATAATGTCAAAGGATATTGAAAGTGCAAAAGCTATCATTTACTGTTGACAGTCAGAGTGCAGGGCAGTTTAGATGAGACTCTATTCTGAGACAGCCAAAGAGGATCTTCTAATGAGACAGAGACCCAGAAATGTTAGTGGTTTTCTCGGAAGCTTGTCCATTGCATCTACCAACCATAYTGTCACTTGTAAAGTTATCTGTAGCTTTACCTAATAGTGTGCCRTTCCATAGGAATTCAGAAATTATGCTGCTTTTCCTGTTGAAATACTCCCAGTAAGCGTAACTATGTTTGTAGACTATGATTTAAAACCAGAAAACAGAGTCATTGACTACCACGCATAATATTTTGAAAAGAGTAAGTCACAGGTATGGCCATTTCTTTTCCCCTTTCCACCCCAGTCTTCTTGACCTCTTTCACTCTGTTTCTATAGCTGAAAGGAATTGAAAATATTGCCATACGTGTTGCACTTTAACTATATATAGACATATGTGTGTGTGTGTATATGTCAATATCAGATGTTCTGTACTCACCTTTTGCTGCACAGAYAAATAAAGATAATAAAGGAAATAAAGATACATTTAAAGACAGGCATGACGTAAAAGCAGTAGAGTCTGGAGCACTCAATAGAATGGTTTTTGTCATTATTAGAAAAAAAACCACTTTAGACTTCCAACTTTAGTCTTTAAACTTTTTATATGTCTTTTTCTTAAGCAGGTGCTTATTTCTTTTCTTCTTTTAGGAAAGGGCTCTGAAAACAACAGGATTCATGGGAAAAGTTTAATTTGTTTTCAGTCTTAGGTCATAAGTGAAACTGAGTAGCAAAACTAGGTGTTGATTAAGACAAGTTTTCTGTAAGCCATACACTTGTTAAAGAACATTCAAGTGTCAACATCTTTTGAGCCTATTCAGTTTAGATACAGGATTTTTTACTTTTTCTCAAAGCCCAGAAACAAGAATTTCTGCTGCATCAGCATGAAGGGGTTTTTGTTGCAGAATCAGTCTGTAGGTTCCTAGTTCTATTATCCAGCTGCTAGTACACACCTTGTCATGGGCTATTGTCTTCTCGAGGTTTTAGTATTACTCTGTTTGAAGGGCTCTTGACATGGTCTGCATGCAGCAATACTTCCCCCCTTTTGGACGAGAGGTGGGGGATGTTGAATAGTTTGAGTTCAGATAATGGATTATGTGGTGGTTTATTTTTAATGCAGGTTTAATAAGGCAAATTGAGAAATTGAAAAAAAAAAAGGAAAAAGAAAAAGATTCTTCTAATAGATAATAGTATTTTCAAAACAAGGCAGTAATGGCAGTGACTAATGTTGTTAGCCCTTCCCCAACTGAAACTAAGTAGAAACAATGTGACAAAGATCACATCATTAGTTTCCTGGAAACCTAGAGAGGTGTGGTGTAAGTTATACATCATGGTCTACACCTGTGTATTTGCTTCTGTGTTAAAAGCTTGGAAACAAGAGTTTGCACAAGCAGATTTGTATGCAAATGATGTCCAAAAGATATTGGTAAAATCCAGGGAGAACTTTCTCATTGATTAAATATTTTTTTTTAATCTTCTAAATGGAATTTTAAACTTTGAATARTATAAATATTATGCAATTTCTTTAACCATATTTTTAATGCAAAATTTTTCTTCTTACATGTATTAATGAAAGCTGCTCTCATTTAATATTTGGTTCTCATGTTAATGATGTAAATGAAATTGATAAAATAGACAAGAACTGTTTTTCTTGAGGTACCAATTAATAATAGAGTGGATTAATGAAAAATACAAAAATGATATATTGCAATATATTATTTTTTTCTTCCTCCTCTCACTGACTGTCCTTYGCTGTATTTTGCATGAGGTGGTGATTATAAGCTTCTATTTTACCCCTTATACACATTCCATGGAAGCTATTTCAAATTTATATTTTGATTTCAAAATGTTATGTGATTTTTTTTTCTGCAAGATGAAAAATATTATATGAAGTAGCAGAAATATTCTCTATTTTAAAAGTGGATTTTTTCATTCAAAGCATAAAGTATATAAACCTACGTAATGAAAAAATGGGTGTGGAAGAGAAAGTAAAAATAAGCTGAAGAATGGTAACTGTTAAAGTATTCCATGTCTAACATTTTTTTCTAACATTTTTTTCTGACATCTATAGGTGTCAGACAATAACTTCTGAATACTAATGCATCTATTTATCATAAATTCTTCRGAAGGTCTCCTATTTTGATCAGAAAGTACATGAGCTAGATAAAAAGCAGAAGCAAACTGAACAACAAGTGGAACCAAAAAAAAGAAGTATTATGAAGCAACAATTAAATGATATGGAGGTGAATAATTTAATGCTTGCATTGAATTATGTTTAATGTTGTAATGCTTTTTTGAAGTATGTTTAATCTCAAATGTTAGGCTGTCATTTCTACAGATTTGCTTTGAAACTATGTACATATACATAGTTTATTTTCTGTCTCTTGCTTGAACTAACCTATGAGGTCCATAGCCTTGAGACAGMATGAAGTACAAAGCAGAATTGATATTGGGGTCATTGAGAAGTCCTTTGCTTTCTTCATTTGCTGCGCTGGCTCAGATTGCTTGAGGGGCCTTAGAAATGCAAGGGACAAAATCAATAAAGGACAAAAAAGATTCCAGTGTAATAGGAGCTGCCTGCTGATTGCATGTTTGCTCAGCAGATGGCATCTTCTTGTAAATGATGGCTCATATCTGCTGTATCAGTTACTAACCTGTATAATCCACAAAAGAGAATTATTGAATTTCATTACAGAACATTGTGCTTTGTATAAACATGGTATTAGGAGAAACAACCATATTCCTTCTAAGATTCTGTTAATTTTTATTATTCTTTTACTTGCATCTTGTATAAACTTGTTAGCTATTACAGCATCTAAGATGAATCATGTATATATATCTAAAAAAAAAAGCTTTCATGTTGTTGAGAGTAGCTTTCAGGAATCCTCTAATTTCTGTGGAAAAACTCCAAACTTATATATGAYAGAATCTTAAATTAAGCGTTGGGAAATTCATAGATTCACACAGATTTCTAAATTTGACAGGGAAGATGGAGTTTATATATCCCCCTCTCTTAAAGATGACGCTCTACCAAACTGCAGATTTACCAATAGATCTTAGAATATATGGAAATGACTGGTGAGTCAGCATACAGAAAATTAGTAGTTCTACAATGTTTTTCAGGGCATTTATTTCCTATACCTTTTTTTATTGCTGTTTTTAATGCTGCCTTTCCTAGTAACTCTGAAGAACTGTATCCATTATTTACTTGAGCAATATTTGAGTTGGTGTTCTGGAGGARTATTAGAGGACTGCTAAGTAGAATAAACCAATGTACAAAGCCTATTTTATGAGATTTGTAGAGCTCTGAATTGGTAACAGTACTTGGATACCTTAAATATCGCATTTTTAGAGCCTGATACAGTTCCTTGATTGTAGAAATTGAAGTTTTGCAAAAGGGTCGGGGGCTGTCTTTTCCTTAACAATAATTTGTACTTCTAGTAATGCAGGATAACCCTACATGATTCCTCTAATCATGTTCTACTGTTTTTCAGAAAAAGTCTTTTAAAGTTATATTCAGAGATACTAGTGCTGTCCCATGATTAAGACATTGTTAAAGCCAGTGTGTAGCTTAAATGATGTCATGGAAGGAATGGCAATGATTCTATAGTATTCTCCTTACAAGAGTAATATACTGTATTCAACTTTTAACTGACCAAGCAATTCACTCAATACTTCATAGTTTGCCTATTTTAAGTCAAGGTCAATCACACTCTGGTGTTACTGCATCATACCATTGAATTTGAACTGACTTAGTTTGGTCAGCTGACATTTCAATGTCTAAAAGCTAAATACCTGGATAACAGCATGTGAATTCTACCTCATAAAACACCAGTGGTCTTGTTCAGCAACTAGGAAGAATGAAGAATATTGTTCACGTGTTGAATGACCAAGTGTCAAGGGACTCATTCAGCTAAGGCAGGATAGTGGACTCCTATCCACTACAGCAAGCCATGAGGTATAGATATTCAGTCAATCRGTATTTGGATCACAGACTGTAGAGTATCTTACCATTCTTGTTTGTTTATTCTAAAACCTTATGRCAAATTCTCTGTCTTCTATAATATGTACCAGATTGCACTGACTCAATGGCTAGTATTCCACGTGCTTGAAAGCCACCATTTTCAGGTTTTGCTTGCCTCGGTTTAAAAGTCCTGGATAAACTGCAGGAAGTTGAAGAGGCAAAATTGTTCTTCATTGATGGTTTCGTTCCAACAGAGCTCAAATGTGAACCTGAGTCTTTGGCACAACACGTCATGGCTTCTTTGAGTGCGTATTTATATCTGGACCTGATATATTAATTGTCTCAGATTTCATCATTTGCAAAGTTTAAGGCCTGGACAGATCATACAGACATCCTRTGTATCACAGGCTAACATGTTTCACCAAGCTGAACCTACAGCTTTTCCTCAGGGGTTTGAAACTCCCTACTGGCAGTTCAGTTACACAGAAATTCGCGTTAGTTATCATACCTTCCTTTTCTTTCTAATGATTCTGTGTTCCGGCGAGAAACATAACCTTTTCATCTAATCCTATACAGATACTTATTATACATTTACAAAGTTTGAAAGTCTAAAACATCTGACATCCTTGCGATACCTTGCACACTTTCATGTGTTGGTGCTAACATCTGTTACAAAAGCTTTGATTCCTCACTTTTTTATAGCTACCTTTTTAGGTATACCCTTCAGAAGAAGTCCTTTTAAAAGGGAATGATCCTTAGATTATGCATGAGGCTGCTGAAAAGTGGGGCAGTATCTAAAGAAGAAATTTTAAAAGTACTCATCTTAAAACACTGTGATGCATTCTTTGCCTACTGAATTATGAAGTCTTGACATCTGGTATTTATACATGTGTGCACTTAAATTATGTGTGTATATATGTGTATATGTAAGGACAATCAAAACATATTTTCCTCCCTCTTAATTTAACCCATTTACAGAGCTGCTTACAGCCCATTAGCCTGGGTTACAAAATCTAATGCAGCAAGACCACTTTACAAGTATCACCCAAATAGAAGACTCCCACCTGTTTATTACTGCTGAACTGCTACAGTGCTTTATGTTTACCTTGTACATTGTGGGGAAGCTGCAGCTTTGTTTACCAGATACTCTTGCTCTTCAAAATAGTTTGCTTGTGTCATGAATTCTCACATTTTTTGGGGTCCTGTTACCATCAGTCACATTTGGCATGAAAATTTAACCTCTCTTCTGTAGAGCAGGAAGTTTAGTAAAAGCGCTTTTTAATTTAAAAGGTTTCAGCAGCTTAATGTCAGTATCTCCTCAAGTTGCAGCTGAGGAAAGTAGGCAGGAGTTCATGAGTCATTCTCTGTGCTTTAATCCTTCACTGTCTGGAGTATGGACAACTATGTCATGAAAAACTTGACATCTAAAAGAAGGCAACTCTCTATTTAGGCAACTGAATGAAAAACTGATCTGGGAAATGGCAACTAAAAATACTGATTTTTTCTGAAAGTCGGGTATTTTAGGTTTCTACCTAAACCAGTATTATATTTTGTAAGTAAATATTATATTTTGTAAGCTGCCTCTTAAAGCACTGACTGCATACACTGAAATAAATAGTCCAAGACTTGGATGATATGGAAAAATTTTTACTTTTTACTGTCATTAAAAATGATTTTGCTATGCAAGCCAGTGCTTATTTGCAAACATTTTATGTATAAGCACAGAAATAAAAGGGACTGTATTTTTTGAAGATGGTGACCTAAAAATATGCATACGTACACATACAACACAGGCAATTGCAAAAATACAAGTGCTGCAATAAAAATTGTGCATATACAATATGTGAATTGCGCAACAAGTTGGAGAACTGTAACTGGATTTGCAAAGCTGTTCTCTTACATAAATGCAATTTTGCCAGTTGCACTTAGTACTTTAAATGCCTTCTCTGAAAGAATTTCCCTTTCTTGGGGTATAAGATGTCACAAATTTTTGCACATAATCATGTGCTTAAAATACAGTTTTTGGAAATCTAGCCTTGCCGAATTTGCATGATTTTTTTTTTAATATCTAGTTAAATTGCTGAAAACGATCACTCTTCAGAAAACCTAAAATATATACTTAAAGAATTGAATTAATTATTATACATGAAGCAAATACAGATAGAAAATACAGTGAAGTCTTTTGCTAATTTGAGGTAAGATGTATTTATTATGTGAATTTTAAAGGATACTTCCTTCAATAAAAGTAGATTAGTAATTCTGTTGTCTTAGTAAAGATGGTTTGAGGTTTTTACAGTATTATTTCTAGCAAATACATACTTTTCATCAATAATTTGACAGTATTTTTGTCTGATCCCTGCTTGTAGTTGAAATACATCTGTAGAAGTTATCCATGATAAATTGTCTGTCTACCAAACTGAATTTTGGGCATCGAAATTACTTTCAGAAATCTGATAATATTCATGGTCAGTTGCATTCTTAACTAATGGAGGATTCCATGCACTTTGTGTCTTCTCTGGTTTAAGAAGTGTGGACCTAAACTCTCTGTGACTGATGGCTGCTGAAAATAGTCTCGAAGGGCTCACCCAAGTGGTAATGCAGGCTGCCTTCTAGGCCAGGCACGCCTTGGAGGGCTGTATATGCTGATTGCACAGCAGGCTTACTCTTCAAGGATAAAGGTGAGCCTGCTGTGCAGTGTCAAAAGAAAGCAGCTCTGATTGTTGAATTGTACAGGATGACTAAATAGTGAAAAAAGTAATTCTTACATCATTATACTACAGCTGTTTTTCTGTGATCTCCTTCAGTTATGCAGTCGATGTTGAAAGATCTTTGAGAGATTATTCCATAAAATTCTTGACTTGGGGTGAAAAAAATCAATGTACATTTTTTAGATGAATATGTGGGACTGGATATGTTTTTTCCCAACTCTTGATTTAAACAGAATGATTCTGAGGTATCCAATGTGCAGTAGAACTTAGTGAACCTTAAGAACTGAAGGCATCTTTCCATGACTGAAAAAAATCTCCTTCTCATTTTTCAGCCAGTAGCCAGTGGTTTCATATCAGTGACATCTTATGTTCAGACTCAGAGAAGAAGGGGATAATGCCAACATAAAGTGGCACTGAAAGTTCATTCCAGCAATTCATTTCTTCTATGTAGTAAACAAGTCCATCTCTCTTTCAAAGAGAAATTTTCTTGCAAATTCTGCAACTTCTAGGCCTAAAATAGATAGTAAAGAAAACTTGCATTTTTCTCAAGAGCCTGCTTCTAGAGATCCCATCTAACAGAAAGAACTCTACAGTCAAAAAATGCCCCCAAAAAATGCCCCAATGCCTCTGACTTCCACATTGTGCATCCCAGTGGCCAGTGTTACTTTTTGCCATTCTCTGAATGCAGAAGACACAGCACACAGGAATTTCTCTATTCTGTGACATGCTGGAAACTGGCACCRTGCTTCTGCCTTCTGACTGACAGAGCAGCCTCTGTGCATAAGGGGGAAAGGAGACCAGGAGTTTGGTGTTGCTGGTGTTTTTTCACTGCTTAATGTTTTTCATTAGTGAAGATTAATGATGACAATATTCAGGAAAAAAAATTCTTTCAGGCTAATCTGTTCTATTATTCCTCTATTCTTCTACTAATGTTTTCAATTATAGGACATATCACATGGCATTTCATCAATCTGTTTTAACAAAGTCTACTCTACTAGCTATTCCCTGCTACATTTTGTGTTATACATATAGTTCAATATCAAATATTCTTATTTATTTGAACTGATCTTTCTTCYTTTCATAAAAGTGTTGATACCTGTCTGACTTCGTAGAAAACCTGGGAATAATGGATTACCTATTCTTACATTTACTCTTGGCTTTTATTTCCCTTTTTTTGGCAGCCTGAACTGGTAGAGAAACTTGAAGTAAATGAGTCCCTACTTTTGCTTTCAGTCCTCACTGTTGTCCTTTATGGGTACTTCCTAGCATCTTTCTCTGAATAAAACCTCCTTGACTTATTGCTTACCATTAATGCAAGAAAAAGACTAAATAATAGTGACTAGAGTGAAATAGGAACACTGACACAATGTTTTTAAAATAACAGTAGTTTCAAATAAATACTTCTCCATGATAAAATTTACTACCAAACTGAACACTACCACAAAATGTAGTAGAGTTCATGCTACCCAAAGGAAAATTACATACTACAGATATCCCATCTAGAAACCATATCATAACAATGAGTTGTTTTTTAAATTGTTTTTACACTCTTGGAAGACAAAGACATGTCTTCATATCTGAAGATAAGATGAAGACAAAATATGTTCACTCGGTTCTCTCTATCTCAGTGAAGGTTGGTGCTCATTAAATTAGAAGGAGGATGAGCAAACCCTGTGAATTCAAGGTTTGTGTGAGGAGCATCTTTGCTTGCATTGAGCCCCAATAGTTTATATGAATCAGTTGCTGTGTGGTGTGCTTACACCTCCAATAGGTAAGGAAATAAATGCAGGAAACAAGATATGAGGGTGTACTGGAGATCAGGAAGGCTGGAAGTGTGTTTCAGTGGAAAGAACTCTGATGGTTCCCTAAGGCCCTCTTTAGATTCAGAGGAGGCCTTAGATGCTTTAGTTTTCTGCAAAGAGATTTGTTGTTCTGAAGAGTGTCTCGGTAAGAGACTTGTGACCTCCAGAGTTTAGAACTAAATTCCAAAACTCCTAAATACATCTGTTCTGTCAACTATCAGCTAATCACTAAGAAGAATAACAGCTTATTATTGGTCCCAGCTGTTCCTATCTTGACGGTGTAAATGGCTCCTGAGCGGTCAGCTTAATCGTTACGTGACAGATTCTTCCCTTTCTCAGACTGTTTCATTTATTTAAAAAAAAAAATTATTTTGGTGTTAGTATAACATTGAGTTTACATAACCAAGCCTTAAAATTAGAAAAAGTAGGCTCAAAATTGTCACCTGAGTTTCCTTGTGTGCACATTGTTATATGGTCTTTATTATGCAGTGTTACATTACCTCCAAGGCTTTASTTTAGGGTATCTTGCAGAAAATCAGTTAGAAAAGGGTTTTTTTAAAATATTTTTTCTCAAATATGCTTTTGTCTTTTTTGAGAGACAAAATATGCTTTTGTCTCTCAAACAGACCATGAGAGAACAGAATGTACGTACAAAGTGAAAACCTCTGAAAGTTGCTTAACTTTACTAATTTAGTCTGTACAGATTAGAGCAACCATACTAGGTATGGACAGTGACAAAACCAAAATATTGCACAAATGGTGTGAAGCTCCCACTTCCAGTCCCAATTAATAAAACAGTGGTTACTCAGTATAGCACTGCCCATGGGATGATTCTATGTCTCAGAATATCATTATTCAAGCAGATATTAAACATGTGGTGAACCAGTCCATTCTCTAAAAATGCAAGCTGRTTTTTTTCAAATTGTGGAAGTTATGTATCTCAATAGACTCGTTGGATATGGATTGATAGGCAGAATGTTTTTAGGTAGTTTAAACATTCACGATAAGTTCTATCATATAGCTTCTTTTTTTTTTTAAGGGTATCATTAGTTGTGAGAAGACACTATTTTATCCATAATAAAATTAAAAATGAAACCGGTAAGTAACGACTGAAATACAGTATAGTGGAATATTTTGATTATTTCATTGATTTTTTTTTTCTCCTTCAAATAAGAATTTTAAGTGGTGTGATGTTTAAGCAGCAAAACGTTCAGATGGTATTTAATAATCTCCAAGATAAGATGGCAGAATATGAAAAAAGGTTAAAGCAGGAAGAAAAACCATATGGTGAATTTCTGCCCAAGGGTAGAAAGAAATAAAAAAGCAATGCCCCAGATTCTGGAGTACAGATTAAAGGAAGCAGTTCAAGAATTCATCTAGGGTTTCTGGAAATTCTATTGAGATATTATACTGCATGAGAACTGCCTGTCTTGATAGTTGAAAAAATTAGAATACTTGTTGCAAGTATATTGAACTGCAAAAACTAAAAGTGGATGTTTCCTATATAGACTGTGAATATATATGGCAATGCCATATGTATTCATAGCTGAGGTGAAAACAAAACCTCAAGCAACCAAACATAAGTTGTGTATTTAGTTTGGAAGAAGTGCTGTTAAATGCTTTCRTTGATTCGGGGACAGATTTAAGCAGGAAAACAAACTCTTAACTCTGAAAATGGAAAGTAAGTTCATCATTCCTCCTRCTTGAGAAGAAATGCAGTTGTGTATGTCAGTACAAATAGAGGTGCACAGCTAGCAGTGCAGTTTGGTGTCAGAATAACAAGTCATTCTCATTATCTCATTTTTAAGATGAACAAGTATGAGCCATTACACCTTACGCAGAAGAGAATGACGAAGTAATATGCAGAAAGACCAGTGAGATGGAAAATCCCAGTCTGAGGTCTATGAAAAGGTCCAATAAAATGTCCTTTTTGTGGTGACTTGCAGGTTTTGTGAGGGTGACTAAAGGCTAGTAAGCAAGAACAAGAGGAAGGAAAAACTTTTTGCGGAGGAAAGAAGGTTGAAATKACCTTGACAGGAAGGAGCTAGAGAGTTACATCTCTATATAAGTAAGAAGTCCCTCTCTCCTGGAGATTAGATGGGACTGTTAAGTCCATAAGGGAAAACAAACAATCTGTTGTCAAGAGAGAAACTGACCCTAAAGTAGGTGAGAAAAACAACCTTTGTTGTTTGCATCATGAAGGCAAATGGAGTTGAAGAGTGAAGGGAAATGGAATTAATGAATGGTCCTCATAGTGGAATAATCTTCATTGCAAACTCATGACTTCAGCACAAATACAGACAGAGAACGAAATTTTTCTACGTGACTCTTGCAGTGCACTGAGGGATAGAAATCATCTATTCATGATCAGGATGTGAAAAGGATGTGAAGCTGAAGCATCTGTGTGCCTGGTTCTTGCAGGAACACACACAATGTATGATTTGGCTGGAATGCTGAATTCCTGATTTGCAGACCTTCTAGAGCCTGTCTGCTCACAGGAGAGAGGACTGTCAAGTGATAAGACTGCAACACTTGAACGTAACAAATGTCACAGGTAAATACAAGGRGTGACTTTTGATTTAATAGCAGTCGTGCTACTGGATGTGGTGAAATGTACATGTATAAGGAGGAAGTTATAGGCCTGTTTTATCACTGTGCTCTTTGTAACTGCTCTCATAGCATCTCATTACCTCCTGCTCTACAGAGACAGTACAGTCCCCAAACTATCACATTGCCATTTGGTTCAGTGCTGATATGTGCTGTATTAAACACACAGATAAGAATTCTTTGACATAACAATTCGTAATGAGGGTTGGATCACATTCAGAATGATTATGTTGTGCCTTGTTTTCTTAACCTTGAAACAAGCCTGCTTGTGCTTATTTTCTGCAGCTAATGTGATTATTGTACTTTCAATTAAAGTAACTGTAAAAGCGATTACTGTGGTTTTTGTAGATCGAGCAAGACATTTTGAATGACCAAAACTCTCTTGAAATCTTAAAATTTGTCCTCATTAGTATTTGCTGTTGGACACTGATAATATGTTTGTGAAATCTTTAAACTGAGGCATATTCAGACTTGTACTTTTGATAAACACATTAACTATTAAACAAAGCTTTTACAAATATACTAATACTTTGACTTTCTCTTTATTTTGAAATAGTAGCAAAATCATAACTTCCCAACTCTATAAAAAAACCTCTTACTGCTAAAAAACCTCTTACTTCCCAATATTTTTTCCAAATTTTCTGTGGATTTATTTGACTGTTGATGATACTGGAAAAGAAGATGGTAATAAATTGATATTTCTTTAGCATTGTACCTTAGAATTGCACCAAGCTCAGCAATGTTTCTTCTAAAGCTGAATGAGAATTTCTAAGCTATATAAAAGGACACATGGAAATTCCTTTAATGGAACAACTATAGTACCTCCTTGTCACAATGCAGAAAGTTTAAAAGAGAAGGAATATACTTAAAAAAAAAAATTACTAAAATTTTATAAATAATAATAAAAGCTTTTATCATTTTTTATTAAATCCTCCCCTGCTTAGTCTGCAAATGTTTGATCAGAACATTTTTATCTTAACTTATATCTTTTTCGTTTTAAACCAAATCAGCATATTCCTATGAGTACTTTATTTTTCACAGAAAACCATTTTCCATCTGGGGAATGATATATCAGAAAATCCATGTCTGGTTCTAACAGCTAGTCATGATATGTTGTTTCATCAGATATTGAGAGTATTACTAATGAAATAATCTACAAAATGGCATATTTCAGAAGGATTTGTTATAGAAATATGATAATATACTGCTGAAAGGTGAATTAAGAAAAAGGAAAAAACAGATTTAGATCTAGGGGGGCTGTTTATCACCACGGTATTAGGTAAAATCCACTGGGTCTCTTATCATTTACTATTCATCTTTTAGGTTATCTTTTCTTCTAGTAATTCTTTAAGTCTTGCTGTACTAATACTTTCAGAGTAGTTTCATCTCTTACTTTCAAAAAATATTGTTAATCAATATTAATGTTACTGAAGAGCTTTGTTACAGCATATCCATGTAACCGCAAGAATTAAATTTAAAGATATATGACAATAGAAGATTTTTTTAAAAGCTACAGAGCTGTTGCTCCCTTTAGGCTATTCCGTGTTAGTGCGGGGTAAGGATAACAAATAGTCTGGCTATAAAATTGTCTTTAATTAGTTGACTCAGTGGCTTCCAACAGTGTGTTACAGTGGTCTATGAGACTCCCATGTTACAAAATAGAGTTTTGAATCTTACTCCATGCTCCTGGGTAGTCTTTGCATATCAACTCACATGCTGTCCTGTGGGAAGTGCCAGCAGAATYACCCAAATAACCATCTCACTGATTTTATTGGCTCACAGGGAAGTCACATACCTTGCCTTCTGAGGAATATGCATAGTTAGAGCTTGGGTGCCATGACAGTAATAATACTCTGAGTGAAACTCAATGGGATGTCAAAGTGGAAGGTTAATRGAAATTTTTAAGGGATAGTTTTATATTCCTCCACTGAAAAACAAGCCATATGCCTAATAATTAAAAGCAAATTAACCCTTGCTGTATCTTAACCAGCATAAGTGAGAACTATTGTAATGGTCTAATTTTTTAAAACAATTATTKATTATTCTTTCTACAGACACAAAGGCTCTAAGATTGCAAACCAGTTTTGATTATAATTTTGTCACTCATAATATTTTAATGATACTTTGGTTTTTTGCCAAGGGTGCTGTTCTAATTTGGAAGAAACTTTTCTGTATTTTTCTATGGTRGATGTGGCAATTCAAACAAAGTTTCCCACAATGTGTTTTCGTGTAATCTTAAATCTAGAGCAAGTCTGAAACATACATATTGAAAAATGGTAATTGATGCCTGAAAGTGCAACTGCATGATGTTTGTAGGCTTGGGAGCTGAAAAATTAAATACAGAATTTCAGACATTATATTTTGTTAAGCTACATTTTCCAGTCCTAAAATTCCTTTCACACTTTTCTTTATGTATCCTTTTTCCTCATAATGACACAAATTTCAAACTATGGTAAATAAGCATTAGGTGATATTTGTTTTAGAATGTCTAGAGTGTGTGTGCTACTTTGTTTTCTTAAGATGAAGTAAGCATTTGTATTTATAAGTACATAAGTTAACAAAATTACGTTTTTAATTTTCAGTTGAAGTATCTGAAAAACAATACACAACATTAAATATGCAAGCTCCTATCAGTTCAAAAACGTTGGGATGTTTTTGTTGTCCTGCAATCTGGATGTCTATGCTGATAAAATACTGTTTTTAAACAATGCAAGGTGTGTCATGTCTCCAATGCAGTGAAAGCAAATGCTGACATTTTTATATTTAAGTATGGTTCCTTTTTGTGGTTTAATTTTACTGGTGCATTAGAACTACTGCTGTGGTAGTTGAGCCTCCATCTGGTTTGAGGGCAAGATACTGGTCTTTTGAATATTCTCTTTGTACTGGACAATTACATGTGAGAATTTTACCTTATGTCCAAGAAGGAGGATTAGCATGTAGTCCTTCAGAACACGATTAGTCTTTCTCTCTGGGCTTAGTTAATTCTAAGGACATTCAGGTGACTGGTTTGTGCTGATAGAATGTGTCAATGCAAGGAAGCCATGAGATAGCCTTTAATGTTACATTAATATGGTCATTTATGGCAAATATAAAATTCCGCTTTGTTGTGTGAAATCTGACATATGCCCTTCACAAGATATAAGCAAAATATAATATAGGGGAGGTAACATTTGCTATTCAACATTATGGAACCAGGCTGTGAGCCTTCTTTGCCAACTTCCTGTTTCTTATTCTGTCTCCAAAGTTAAAATAATGAATTTTCTCATCYTGATTTGGAGTTTAAGAATATGGTATAACTGGAGTTACTTTAGCTCCTTCCAAAACCGCTGTGTGCCAGTTCCACTGCAGGTTTGTGCATACKTGAAATGTTTAATTGATACTGAATTCGTTGAGAAAGTCAATTGCAAAAGGTGGCTACCATCTTTACTGCATCCTTGTAATTTAGGTTATGTTTCTTGGACATATGTACAATACTCTCTGTCACTGCACTACTTTACATCTTCCTTTTGGTGCTTTTTTTTGCCTTTTTTGTGTTACATTCTAGATGAAGCTTTTAGAATGAGTATCAGTGTGGGGTTAAATATGAGAAAATTATCTGTGGATAAGTGTTGGATTGATTAAAAATCATGGCATTATGAATTCATCGTATTTCTGCACTTGCTGTTACTTGGATTCATTGTGGGTTT